>ML785880.1:240597-322920 GCA_009831015.1 Picea engelmannii
AAAATTTTTGACCAATTAGGAAAAACAAGAATTGGAGCCATAACCATCCACCGTTTTAACTTGGAAAAACCCTTTTCACATTCTACAATCCATACAAATGGGACACCTTTTCATAGTAGTTCCTCCTACATTATTAGTTGAGCTTGCCCCATGATAAATATATGGTAATACCCTGCATAAGCATAACACAGGGACATTTTCTAGTGCATAAATATTCTAAAATTACTATGATTTTCATTAGTTTGACTAAACATCCTTCCTTGTATATAATATGATCCAAGAGGATGTTGAATGGGGTGTAGAAAATGAAATTCTTAATATTTAGGTACAACTAGATCAATCAACGTCTTTCCATCACCGACATTAGTTTAGCCATGTGACCCTTTAGCTAGATATACATTGCCAATAATTTAAAATATAGCGCAAGGAAATTATGGATATACTCATTGAACATAACAAACATGATTCTAGATAACATAATTGGTGCATTACTTGGGCCAAAGGGCATGAGATTGAATGCATACAATCACCATTCCATAGAAAAAATGGTGTTCATATTATCCTCCTTGATGATATAGATTTTATGATAGCCAAATAATCCTACTATGAAGGTGTAAGGTTCATTCCTTGCCACTTTCTTGGTAATCTCGTGACTAAAACGTGTATGAAAGGGATCATGTATGTAGGCCTGACTAAATCTAAAAAATTCCACAAAAAAATTTATTCCACCTTTTTCACACCCTAGATGACTATTAGACTAATGGAATTTTATTGTTCCACTGAAAATATCTAACCAATAGTTAGCATATCACATATCTATTGTTTAGCATATTCCTTATAATGTGAATGCATCCTATATAGTCACTTATTGGTACATCAAGTGTCAGGCTTCAATTCTATATTCATCTCCCAATGTTCTCCTCTCACTCTTTTCATCTCAAAGATGTTGCATGGGAATAGGTGAGTGTACTCTCAAATAAAATATACAATGTATGCAATGATTTTATCATACAAATAGTGACCAATAATAGCCAACTTAGACACATCCTCCATACTGAAATCGACTATTTGTCTTCAATATCCCATGATAGTGAACTAGATAGTTCGTATTCTTGACTTATGTGACTACATGGTGCACCTCTATTTATTCAAACCATGGAGAATGAAATTATTTTGTGACATCATCCTCTACAGAATCTATGGTCAAAAATTATGGTAGTCCCATTAGTGGGAAACATTGAATGTGTTTTATATCCCCACTAATCAACATATCTTCCTCACAAAGTTGAAAAGTGTCATAGAACTTAAATTGTAGTTATGGTCACTAGGTCATATATCATTACATTTTTCTTCTATAGGTACCAATTCTTCAACAATGACTCTAAGGTGGGCACACATTTATGCACCCACTACTAAATAAAAATTTCCTATGTATACTAGTGAGTTTCACAATGATCCACATGCTCCACGATATAAGAAGTACCATTGAATTGTAGGGACTATTTGGAAAGCATTGATGTATGTTCATGATCCTACTCTTCGACATAAACTTTTGCAGGTGAGACTCCTTGAGTGTCATTTTTCATTTATTACTTATATTCATGTGGCTAGGAGATGAAATGACTTAACTAGTTCATTAGAAAACGATATCCTTTAATGAAAGATCCCAATGCGATAAAATGCATGTTGGGTTCTTAGAACAGTTCAAATTATTTTGATAATAAGAAATTTGATCTGTTCTACCAAGAAGGTCTACGGTTCGATCCCGTATAGCCCTATACGTTCCACTAATTTACACTACTTTTATATATTCCATATGACTTGGAATTTCAAAGTCTTTTGGATCATATCAATATCTTTTCCTTATCAAGATCGATGGATGGGAACATGAGTCAACACAAGCCTTATGTCTAGTAGGTTCCTAGTCCTACTATATCTTATTGTGAGTCCAAAGTTCATAATGAAATTCCCACAATCATTAAAGGATATATAACAAAGTGAAATCCAATGTTTATACCCTCTATTCAAACATGATGCTTAAGTTATGTGTTCCATAAAATTTGTGGCATTAGTTGTGCCATTAAACACTAGTGGATATGTAATCTCTACATGAATACACTTAATGGAATTTGGTAGTGTGCATATTTGTGTCAATTAACTCTCATACTCCCTAGGCGGCCAAAAATTAATGGAAATTTTGGAATAAATGACATAGGAGAATACTATTCTCCAACTCAACTTTCCACTAGAAGTTGGATTAATGTATTCTTCCAACTATCCTATGGTGAGATTATCGAAAAACACCTTCATCCAACACTTATTCTATCTATTTAACAAATGTATTTCCCTACATTAGATCCAATGGATATACCATCCAATAACCCTTCTTATAAAATGACATCATTATCAAACTCCCATTCAATCCATTACAATACTAGGTATGTATATTTGTCATCTACTATGTCAATGAACTCAAAGTAAGCATAAATATTCACACAATCGAGATAAAATCCCATCTCGCCAATTTGACAATGGGGAAAATTTGTGATTGGTTCACCAACTACCACTAGATATACAAGTGGACCCAATTTGGTCATCCCATGAGTTCCCATGATTACTTCAGTAGGATGTTAACATACAACCTGAAGTTGAGCATAACTTCTCACACTTCATATCATTGAATGAATGCATTTAAGATAAATTATTTTCCATACCTTGTTCACTAGACATGGTTTAAGGGCCTATATTGTGCCTCTATTGGTGACTCTAAAATTGGCCCAAGGACCTCCCTTAACTTCGTTGTGGATTTATCATTTTCTATTATCTATAGAAAACTTTTCAAAAATTCTTTCACTTCATCTTCCACTATATATACTAGTAGAATCATGCATTGGCTTATTGGACAAATTATGGAAGGTTTTTTATTTCTTTCATTCATAGTAACTATGTGTCTAGCATGAATAGCTTCCCACATCACCTTAATTACATATTTAAAGTAATGTTTCCTTCATAGTACATCAAACCTTGCTGCTCACTATAAATCTTGATATATGGGTCCTTGATTTGCATCTCTCATGTTTGTGCTAGAATTGGCTCCAAACTAGGTGACGATATTTATCCCAATGTAGGCACAACCTACTATATTTTCACCATGGATATAAAGCTCACAATTCACCATATTATCACTACTCTATCTCATGTATTGTTCCTCCCATTTATTAATCAATTTTACACAATCATGTGTATTATGTATTGTCTTTTGGTAGTACCCGCATCAAAGATGGTGAGTATATAAGTAATTCCTTTCAATATACCCCACTTCATAATAATTATAAAATCATGGTGGGAGATGATCCACTTAATTCCATAGATCCCTATTACCCTAATTATAATTATGTCCCCCATCCACTCCCATGGTTGAATCCATTGTTTTATAAGATCTCATGAATCCCAACATCCAGCTTCTCATGTAGATTTTTTTTTTAAAAAAACCTACAGGAGGCGTGGCAATATCGACGAAAGTTCATTGTAAGGTAATGATTAGGTTTTAGTCTGACAAGGATTTTCGTCGCTATTGCCACGAAAGTTCGTCGCACTTTTACATGGTTTTGCGTCGCACATATAGCATCTGCATCGTAAGTTTTTTCTCTGCAAAATTTTTTCGTTGCTATTGCCACACTTTTTCATCGCAAGTTTCCACACTTTTGCGTTGCATGTATGTCATTTGCATCGTAATCTGTTGGTAAGTTTTTTACTTTGGCATGATTTTTCGTCCCTATTGCGATGAATTTTCATCTCTATTGCCACGCTTTTTAAGGTAAACCTCTATTGAGGACAATGACATGTGGAGGGATTATCTCGGCGTTGTTTACATGAATACTTGGTTAGTGGATATAGTGACGAAAAAAGTTCCACGAAAAATAGTCTTTTCTTTCGTGGAAAATGAGATGGATATGTGTGGCAATAGCAACAAAAAACCATGGAAAATTTGGTCATGTGTAGTAGTGCCTCCAATGTAATCATCAAGTGCATCCTCAGTTGGTATGTGAAGTCGACAGATTTGGGATGGCCGCATCTTTGCAAGGTTAACCTCTGAACGAGATATTCCTTTCTTATTTTTTACATCTTTTTTTTCAATAATCAATTTTTTGGAGTGGCTGTCATAAACAACGCTCTGGAACACGAAGGATTCATCTTCGTCAAAATTTTCGGTATCAGATATGTCCATTGGACGACTATGTTGGATTGCATCTCTGGGTTGATCAAGGTAGTGGAATACACTATCCAGATCAGGCTCAAGTTCCATGTTCTCACTCTGAATTTCGGGCTCTTCCGCCTATCCCACAATTTTTTTTCTCTTCTTTTCTACTGGAAGATTCTGAGAACTATCAATTTTAAGGTGAGGAGGGTCGTTATCTCCTCCTCCATTTAAAGAAATCTGAGTTGATTTGTTGTTGTGGTGGGCCGTTGGAGCGATGCTCCGGGATGTTGTACTTTTGGGAGTGTTGTTTGTTGATTTTACACTCTTCTCACCAGGGCCTTTTCCCTATTTCTTATACAATTCAGTGTTTCTTTGCAGTGTGTCTAGGTCACCAACATCAGAAGCAGGAGTGTTGTTGCCAGTGTCTCTTTTTTCGGTCAGGTGTTTTTTGAAAAAACAATTTCTGAAGCCAAGTGTTTGTAAATGTTGTAAGCAAACAATATTGGGGTTGAACCCTCTTAGGCTTTCATCATATCTTAGGTTCGAGTTTCTAGAATGGGCTGCGAATTCATCAATTTTGTTGACGTTCCTCAACACGAAGTCCCCCAGTTTCCAAGGTAGAGGAATGAACTATTTTTTCCTCTTCTCTTGGAATAGATGCAACCAGTAGTTGTATTGCCTTGCTACTTCTATTAAAAATAGTTTGTTTGTAATGTGACATGGAAGGAAAGCAGGTTTTTCCCAGGAGCCAAAAATCCTTATCATAGTGTAATTATCCAGATGTTCAAGTGTCCCCTTCTTGTCCAAAAATTGGTTTCTTGTTTAGATATGCGAGGAGCATCTTATCCTAACAAAAAAACTTTGAAAACAAACACGAAGCCATTAAAAACCTCATAAAAATAGTGGGAGGCTTTGTGCTTCTGCAAGTCCTGGTACCAAAACGTTACTGGGTCGAATTCCCAGTTGATCTTCTTGGACAAAGGCAGTTTTGGAAACTGGCAGCAATGTGCTATCGCAAAAAATAAGTAGGATGAAATATATAATTTTTTCTCCTTTTTTAAGCTTGACAATTGGGAACAAATTTCATGGGAAATTATCTTTCCCCAATAAAAAATGGCTCGTTCCTTGACTATGAAATACAAAATATAAAGAGCCATCTGGGAAATAATTGTTGTGGACTGCTATCCCGTTATTCTTGTAAACAGTCAGGCAATTTCCTGGAATGGATTTCTAAATGAACTAACCTGTAAGCTTGTGATATCTTCAGGAACTACCATTATGTATTCTAAGAGATAAAGAAATAGGTCCAACCCATTATTATGCTTTGTTAGGAACTATTTGCAATATTCTCCTTTGAACGCCAATGTTAGCTCCGACAATCTTAACATCCGGCGGAAGAACTGAGGTGATAAAGAAATAGAAGAGTGGTCCCGCAGTGGAATAATTATTTTATCTGAAATAAATTTATTGTTGCAACAAGAGACCATCTCCTTACATTCAAAAACGTCAAGGACATAGCCTGCATGAGAAATACCAGAGGTCCAAATTACTTTGTTCTGGGTGGCAGGGGATGAGTAATAAGAATATACCCTGGACCACTGGAATTTCTAGTCCTCGTGCCCAAATATGCTCACTATATCTCCACATAATTGTTGTTGAGTTGATGCCATAGGTTTATGAGAACGCTCGTTTTCTCCAGACGATGGTTGATATGAACAATTGGAGGTGATATTATAATTGTCTGCAAATGTTGGTTCAATGCTTATGAATGGGAAAGCTCCTCAAGCCTTTCGCTGATTAATGACAATATGTATGGGTGTTGCATGATGAACTATTAGAAGTAAAGATTACTTATTGCATATTTATAAGTGTGAAGGTGGCGGGTATGGTGAAGAGAAATTAAGGATTGGAGGTTTTGTGAACATGCCAAGACGACAATGTGCGAATGACATTTCATGATTTTGAAATCAACACTCGAAAGGGATAATATAACCCTCCACAAATCTTGGTTTAATGTGTATTAATAGGAGATCTCCTCGAGCCTTTTTCCCATCAATGACAATCTATATGGTTCCTTCACGATGAGTTGTTAGAATTAAATGTCACTAATTGTATATTTAGAAACAAGATATATATATATATATATATATATTTATTTTATTATAGACAAGTGTGAAGGTCACAGAGATGGGGAAGAGAAAGGAATGAATGGCAAGGTCTGAAAAGCAGTCGAACAAGATTCAAAATAGGGTTACAGGGGATACTGAGGAGAGGTGAGTGTCCGAAGGTCAAATTTTATGTATCAGAATTTTTGACTGCAAAACATGTAAAATGGAAGAGAGCATGATGGGGTAGTTCAAAAACCAGTTTGTATATTTGCAAAATTCAGGAAAAGTGGTCAAGTATGGAATAGGGAAACGATCGGTGAGACTCATTTTCAGAATCGATGATTGAATATTTCATGAACGGACCAACCCGACGATGCACAAATGACATTCCATGATGTTTGAAATTAACACTCGGAAAGGATAATATAACCATCCATAAATTTTGGTTTTATGCGTATTAATGGGAGATCCTCAAATCCTATTTTAGCATTAACTCTAGCTAATTGCATACTTAGAAATAAGATCTTATATATAATTGATAATTGCTAATTGCAAAGGGCGTGGGCACATGAAACATCAATTACGAATTGGATATTTCTTAAACCCGTCAACCCAATGATTCACAAAAGAAATTCGAAGAAATGGAGAAGTATGGAAAGTGGACAGATGAGTTTCAAAATGGGGTGACAATAGTTCCATAGGAGACGTGAGGACCCGACTGTCAAATCGCATGTCTCAGAAGTTTTCAGTGAAAAATGTATACCACGGAAGAGGGCATGATAGGTAGACTGTAATACAAAAGACTGTATGATGTGAGTCTGGTTGTAAATTTGTATATTGCAGAAGACAAGCTACTATTTACAGGTCATGGAACAATAGAAGTGCAATCTAGAGCCCGCCTACCAGAGAATTTGCGGTCGGAGAAGTGGCTAGGTATGGAATGGGGAAACGATCGGTCGGTGTCGCGATATAAAATAATGAGTGAAAACATGAACCTGCAAATCCGCCTACCCACACCGTTAGACATTTTTAGAAAAACAAATAAGTGACGAGAAAGATAAAGTTCAGGGAAAAGAGAAACGGATATTTGGTTAAGTATAGAAGACGAAAAAGAAGGGCTAATATATTCACATATGTAATAGATATCCAATTTCCTGGAAAGATCTTCTCTACATGTTTCTGGAGAATTTATATACTTATTGCATATACTTGGAAAGAAGTGTGAAGGTGGCAGACACAAAAAACATCGACTAGGAATTGGAAATTGTCTACGATCCGCGAAAGATATTGTAAGAAATGGGCATGGAAAGCGGTCAAACGAGTTTCAAAATAGGCTGACAAGGGTTCCCGAGGAAACATGAGGCCCTGACGGTCAAATTGTACTGATCAAAACTTTTGAGTGCATACTGTGTAACACAGAAGAGGGGTTGATGTAGGAATCCAGAAGACAGGCTCCAAGATAGGCTCGCAAGGGTTCCCGAGGAGACATGAGGGCCCGACGGTAAAATTGTATTGATCGAAACTTTTGAGTGCATACTATGTAACACGGAAGAGGGGTTGATGTAGGAGTCGTGAACCCGCAAGTCCGCCAACCCACGCAACTAGAAATATTTGGGAAAACGACTAAGTGACGAGAGAGATAAAGTATAGGGAAAAGACAAACAAGAATTTGGTTAAGTATAGAAGACGAAAAAGAAGGTCTAATATATTCACATCTGTAATAGATATTCCATTTCCTGGCAAGATCTTTTCTGCATGTTTCTAGAGAATTTATATACTTATTGCATATACTTGGAAATAAGTGAGAAGGTGGTGGGCACAGAAAACAATGACTAGGAATTGGAAATTGTCTGAACCTGCCAACCTGACGATCCATGAAAGATATTGCAAAAAATGGTCATGGAAAGAAGTCAGACAGGAATCAAAATAGGATGACGAGGATCCCGGAGGAGACATGAGGGCATAATGGTCAAATTGTATTGATCATAAATTTTGAGTTCATACTATGTAACAAGGAAGAGGGTTGATGTAGGAGTTAATAAGTCAATTTGTATATCTNTGTTTACAAGTCAAGGAACATTGGAAGTGCAGTTTGCATGTTCGGGAATCCGCGAGCGAAAAAATTCAAGTAAGTATGGAATTTGAGGCATGAAAGAGATTCCAAGAAATGGTCAAATATGGAAAGTGGATGTAGGGGATTCAAAACGGGGTGACAATAGTTCCCCAAGAGACATGAGGACCCAAAGCTCAAATTGTAGGTCTCAGAACTTTCGTGTGAAAACTACGTATCATGGAAGAAGGTATGATATGGGAGTGCGGCAACAAATTTTTATATCGTGGAGGTCCAGGTGCTGTTTGCAGGCCTCGAAACAATGCAACTGCAATATAGAGCCCGCCCGCCTGGGAATTAGCGATCTGAAAAGTGCCTAGGCATCGAATGGCTAGTGGTTGGTCAAAGTTTCATTTAAATGACTAAGTAACAAGAAAGAGATAATAGAGGGGGGGAAAAAAAGGCAATTTGGTCAAGTATAGAAGAGGGAAAAGAAGGTCCAATATATTCAAATCTGCAATAGATATTCCATTTCCTGGCAAGATGTTTTTTTTTATGTTGGTGGAGAAGTTGTATACATATTGCATATACTTGAAAATAAATCTGAAGGTAGCGGGCCTAGGAAACAACAACTAGAAATTTGAAAATTTTTGAACCCGTGAACTTGACGATCCGCCAAAGAGATGTCAGGAAATGGTCAACTGTGGAAAGCGGTCAAACGGGCTTCAAAATAGGGTGATGGGTTCCCGAGGAGCCATAAGGCCTCAACTATCAAATTGTATATATCGGAAAATTTCGGTGAAAAAAGTGTAACATGAAAGAGGGGATGATGTGGGAGTCGAGAAGTAAATCTGTATATCGCAGAAGTCGGGGTGTTGTTTGCAGGTCATAGAACAATGGAAAGTGCAATTTAGACAAAGGAGAAGCGCTCAGTCAAAATGTGTGAATCCACCAACCCGCGCAACAAGACATTTTCAAAAAAAATGACTAAGTAACAGGAAAGAGAAACTGTAGGGGATAAAAGAGTGGGAAAATAGAAAGGTGGAGGGAAATTTTCGTAAGCACGAATTGGTTTCAAACATGCCCCATTATTGCAAAACGATCATTTTCTAGTAATTGTCAGCAAATGCTTTGTTGAAGATTAGATTTTATTGCAACTTGTGGGAGTAAGTGTGTTCTTGATACATTCTTCCATAACTATAACATATTAACTTAAGTATTAAAGTTCTTGCATTATGGGTTGTTAGCATTAAAGCTTAATAATTGCATGTCTAGATACAAGAATGGCAATCTTGCTGCAACATTGTGATTTGGTATTGCTATGTTCTATATGCATTACGAATAGAATTGAACATTGGTTTGAAATTATCTGAAATTCATTTTTTGTTTCCATAAAATCTTGATGGATCGACACAGTGCATTGTCATATAATTGTTAGATGCTCCATTCTAGAACAAATTACCTAATAAAATACAATATCGAAGAACTACAAGTCTACTGAGCCATGCCAATGAGAAGAGGTGTTAAATCTAGAAAAGAAGCAGGAACCAAGATGCCAAGTAAATTTTTTTAATAGTAAATCCATCAAAAAAAAGAACATTGAGCACTATATATCTATCCTTAGAAATTGGACCGATTTCTTTGGGCCAAAACATTGAACATATCTGTCATAAACACAGGCACGTGATATGCAACATGTAGGATCCATCAAGATGCTCTTCAACATGCATCCAAAACTGATTACCATGTTTTGTTTTAGAAAATCCTTGCAATATTCTCCTCGATGGATCATCTTGTGGTAAAATTGATAGTTCTCAAAAGCTTCCCGTGAGGAAGAAAATAAAAAACATTGTAGGGAAAAAAAAATATCCCTCAACTGAAAGTTAGGAAACACCAAGAAATTCTCTCTCCACAGTCGAAAACTTCAGGGACACAGGTTGCACATGCAATTCCAGAGGCCCAAATTAGTCCATTCTGGGTGGAAAGAGATGACTAGTAGGAATATGCCTTGCACTAGTGGGATTTCTGGTCCTCATTCCCTAATATGTTGATTGTATATCCAGAGAATAGGACAGTGGTCCCACAATTGAATAGTTTTTTGTCTTGAAATATATCTTTGGGAGCATCAAGAGATCATTTCCTTACAGTAAAATACTTCCTCCTAGAATGGACTAATTTGGACCTCTGGAATTCCTACTTTCAAGATGCAAAGAGGCTATTGCGTTCCATGTCGGTTTCTTTTCTGAAACTCCTTCTTTTGGTTTTGTCAGGACTGCCATTATTGAACTGGGAAGTACCGCCCGTTATGGTTGATTTCAATTTGGGCACAGGAGTGGGAACATTCTCTACATTTCCATCATCCATTGTTGTATCATCGTCCATCGGATCATCTTCTTCCATCTTAGAATCCATCGCATCAAACTCTGCGCCAGCCATCAATGCAACTGGGTAGGTTGTCTGAGTAGGCAGGGTTGTCTTGGAATTATTTGGCTTGAAATATATCTCTTGGTGCACCAATGGACCATCTCCTTTTTTGCTCCTGGGCGAAGGGAGATGAGTAGTAAGAATATGCCCTGGAATACTGAAACCTCTGGCCATCATGCCCGAAGGTGTTTACTGTGTCTGGACAGAACTGCTACCATAAGTTAACGAGAATTTATGTTTTCTCCAGATGATTTTTGAAATGAAAATTGGGGAAGGATAATATAACCCTCTGCAAATATTGGTTTAATGTGTATCAATGGAAGATCTCCTCGAGCCTTCCGTTGATCAATGATAATCACCAGGGTTCGTGCGTAATGATTTGTTACCATTAAATCTTACTAATTGCATATTTAGAAAAACGTGTGAAGGTGGCAGCAAAGAAAGATTAAAATTTAGATATTTCTTAAAGGTGCCAACTGGACGACGCACGAAAGAGATTGCATCATGTTTGAAATGAATACTTGGAAAGGATAACACTCTTCTCCAAAAATATTGGTTTAATTCGTATTAATGACAAATCTTCTCAGGCCTTCTGGACATTAATGACAATCTTAACGGTTCCTGCACGATGAACTACTAGCATTAAATATTAATAATTTCATCTATAGAAAGAATTACGAAGGTAGAGAAGATGGAGAAGAGCGACCAAGAATTGTACATTTCGTCCGCCCACCAACTTGGGAAACAGATTCCAACAAATGCCCAAATATGGAAAGCGGTTGGGCGGGTTACAAAAAAAGGGTCACAAGATATACCCAGGAGATGTGAGGGGTCGATGGTCAAATTGTATGTCACAATGACAAATTCTAGCCATCAGTTTGTATATCGCGGAATTTTGGGTGTTGTTTGTATGTAGGGGAACAATGGAAGCATAATGTTGAGCAAGCAATTTGTATATTGCGGAACTTCGGGTGTTGTATATAAAAGCATGAGACATTCGAAAAAAGGACCAAGTAAATAGAAAGTGAAAGAAAATGAGATGAAGGAGAATCTGTTTGCTAATTGTAGATCACGAAAGTCTGGGTGTTGTTTGCAGGCGGTGGAACAATGGAAATGCAATTTTGAACCCGCCTATCCGAGAACCCACGATTCAAAATGTTTGTTCAATATGAAATGGGGAAGAGGTCGGTCGGGCTGGGATATAAAAGCAACAATGGAAATCTGAAGATGTGGATCCACCAACTCCCACACCTAGACATTTTCTGAAAAACGAGTGAGTAACCAGAAAGGGAAAGTAGAGGGAAAAAAGAAAGCCAATGGAAATTTTCGGAACTGGGAATTGGTCTAAGAAATCCCCATTGATGGTCTTAACAGTAACTATGAAGTGCATTAAACATGTTAACAGGTT
Source organism: Picea engelmannii (assembly GCA_009831015.1). Classification (NCBI taxonomy): domain Eukaryota; kingdom Viridiplantae; phylum Streptophyta; class Pinopsida; order Pinales; family Pinaceae; genus Picea; species Picea engelmannii. The sequence continues at coordinate 252,789 of ML785880.1, forward strand.
CTTCAATCAAGGAATAGATACAACGAGCGATGTTTGTATTTTCCAGGATCTGTTTGTATAAGAGAAGTGTCAAAAAGCTACAAGGAAATCAATTTTGGGTTGTGTAAGTAAAGTTATTGTACTGTCAGCTTCACTGCATGTATCGACAAGGACGAATTTGAATTTTCCAAAAAAACAAGTAAACATAAATGGAAAGCAGATGAAAAAAAAAAGGGGATGGCAATTTTCAGAAGCGATAATTGGTGTAAGAAATCCCAATTGATGGTCTTAAAAGTAACTATGAAGTGCATTAAACATGTGAACAAATTCTCCAATCAAGGATTAAATTCAGCAAGCCATACTTATAGTTTCCAAGATTTGTTTGTATAAGAGAAGCGTCAAAAATCTACAAGGAAATCAATTTTGGGATGTGTAAGTAAAGTTTTTGTACTATCAGCTTCATCGCAAGTATTAACAACGACAAATTTGAATTTTAATGTCCTCTTGTTGATATGGTAGTTACATTAGACTTCACATATTATATATTCTTTTATTTCAAATTATTCTAGGATACTAATTTTGCTAGGTTCATCGATCAAGGAAAAGTGCTAAAAACAAGATAAAGGGGAATTTGTTTGCTAATTTGTAGATCGTGGAAGTTCAAGTGTTGTTTGCAGGTGGCACAACAATGGAAGCACAATGTTGAATCTGCCTATCCGGGAACCCGCGATCCAAAATTTTTGTTCAATATGAAACTGGGAAGCGGTCGGTGGGGTTGGTGATATAAAAGTAAGTATAAATATGAAGACATGAATCCGCCAACTTTCGCACCTAGACATTTTCCGAAAAAATGAGTAAGTAACCAGAAACAGAAAGCACAGGGAAAAAAGAAAGGGGATGGTAATTTTTGGAAGCGGGAATTGGTTTAAGAAATCCCCATTGATGGTTTTAACAACAACTATGAAGTGTATTAAACATCTGAACAAGTTCTTCAATCAAGGAATAGATACAACGAGGATCTGGTTGTATAAGAGAAGCCTCGAAAAGCTACAAGAAAATAAATTTTGGGATGTCTAAGTAAAGTTATTGTACTGTCAACTTCACCACAAGTATAACAACAACGAAATTGAATTTTAATGGCCTCTTGTTCATATGATAGCTCCATCGGGCTTCGCACAATATATATCCTTTTATTTCAAATTATTCCAAGGGATTAATTTTACTAAGTTCATCGATCAAGGAAAAGTGCTAAAATGAGCCACACACTACATTTGCATCATAGAGCTTATATTAAGGGGAAAAGCATGTCCTCTATAGTCTTTAAGATCATAGAAAAACTGTGAAGATCCTGAATGTATTATTAATTTTCCAGAACAAAGCCTACAACCAAGAACCAAGTAAACACCAAACAGGTCGCAAGCAAGATCCCACAAGGTTCCATAGAGCAGCACACATCGACCTTTGCATAAAAAAATTTGATATATAAAAAAAAACACATCAGGACATTGGTTTTAACTTACATATGGTATATGTTCCCACGAGAAAATAACCAGGGCCATGGGATATGAACAAAATGCTGCCAAATAGAAGACATGACAAAACTAGCGAAGCTTCGCGATTGCACACTAGCTATAACCAAATCTCAAGATGGGGAACAAGAAATTTTCTCGTTACTATTTTACCATTAAGCAAGATCACTATGGACATTTTCTTCTGATAGTGACATAGTCTATCTCTACTCGTTTTAACAATGCCAAATTTCCAATATTATTGAAAATTCCTGATGATTCTTCCCATATGAGCAAGCTATTTCGACGGTTCAAAGGACAGGCCCGAGTTATTTGCAGTTGGATACTTTTTATGGGGTTTGTTGTCATGCTTCCCATTTTTGGACCAAACAATCTTATGCGCGTGCAATCTCTATAGCGAGATATGACAATATCAAGATGATGTTTCAATCCATGTTGAGTCCTTTTTTTTTCAATTAGGGCATCGAGAAAATGCAGATACCATACCATAAATGTATAGTTGGAGATAATTTTTTATTTTATTCGATCACCCAAAAAAAAAATGTAGAAATCCTGTAATGGATATATATTTGAAAAAAAATTGTCCAACTTGGGTACCCAAAAAATGTGCAGGCTCCTCCATCAAAGCCACAGCCAGCTATCATTTTTTTTTTCACACTGAAACAAATATGCAAAATTCTTACTGGGAGATGCAAGAAAACATCAAAATAACAACATTGATTGCATTTGTAATTAGATTCTCAAGTACTCGTTTCCGACAAACATTCATCTGGGTGTTGAAGAAATATTACAGAGATACATGAGATATTTTCGTTTCCTGCCAAAGCTTGATATGATTTTTATTTATTTTATTTTTTATTTAATTTTTGTTTTTCCAGCCAATATGAAATATTGAATTGTCCTCATTTAAGGTAAATTTGCTATGTATCCGAAAGTCATGCAGCATGTAGACACTGTTTGCCTTTTTCTGTAGGTATCATTCATATGAAAATTCTGCTAACCGAGGAAGCACATCTTGTAACAGAGGCTATCTAATTGTACAATGCATGGTTGTGTTTCCCATGGTTCGGATGGCAACATTGAGGCAATGTCCATATATGTATGGACATTTTTTACTGCATCGCAGACAATCAATCTTATCATCACTTATCAAAGCAGAAACAGAAGCAGGAGAGTTTCATTCCGCACATACATGCTCAAAGGGGGTCGAGAACGCATTTGTTGCAACCAAAACACATTCAACCTAGAAATGTGAGCATAGAAATTAATATATTGAACAATATAATATACAACTGCACCCCCAAAAAAAAACCGCAAAACTTTGGTGAAGGCTATTTGTATGAGCAAAGTGAAGATGAATCTGTATATGTATATACACAACAGTTGTAGAGCTAGTTAGTTTCTTCAGATCCTATACTATGTCTGCTCACAATTCTGTTACAAATGTTGCTTGGGTTGTGTGAAAGATCCTTTCTCTAACATCCATTTTCTTTGTTATATTTTTGAAGAGCATAAGTGGAAATTGCCCTTTATGCAATTGTTGCTCCATTGATGAAAACAAATTTGAATAGTTATTGAACAATTGCAGCTGCAACATGGAACAATGCAATATTTGTGTAACTTAATCGAGATACATGGACATGAGAAAGTAAAGGAAAAAACTGGATATGGAGAATGGTACCATTGCCTTGTCGTTTTCTGACTCTCCATCTTTTATATGGAGAATGTGTTGTGAGCCAAGTTTTCTCGCAAGTGTGACAACTGCACCAATGGTTCCAATTGGGTAAATGTTGTTGTTCTATGCAAGTTGGTTGATAGTTGCGTCCGGAACGAAATGATATTCTGAACAAATAGCGTGAATTTTTTCCACAATACTTGTTTCGTTGAGAGAAATAATCCGATCACAATTACCATGGTCATATATTGTTTTGGGAAATATATTAAAATTTGTAATAAATATCCCATTACCTGGCAATATATTTTCTGCATGTTTTTGGACAAGTTGTGTAGGAATAGTCAGTGTGACTATCATCATGGCCTCCTTGTCTATCATGTCAGCATGCATAATGGATCTAGTTTTGTTTGCCTTGTCCAAGTAGGTGCTATAGACGACCATTACGTCCCCGATGAACACTTGTCCAGTTCGGCGGATATTCAAGCCCTCTATTGATAGTATTTTGGGTGTTACATGTTTAGACCCGATGACAATTTTTTATCAGGAAAAGTAAAGTCAATGGTAGTGTGCATTATTTTTTTGTTTTCTTTTTTTCCTGGCATAAATTTATAAGTAGATGCACAACTTGGATGAACTATGGAGCAAGAGTTTTGCAACCAGACCTCTTAGTCTACAAAACCTACACTATGTTCAACATCTCGCTTGTACTTGTTGATACTTCTTGTGAACTGCAAAGTATGTATTGCAGATTACATCAGCATATTCACCATGCCATAGATGAATAAATAGTTGAGGATATTTGTTTGGTAAACATACTAGGAACATAATGTATGCATATTTACCTTTGGCCTTGTCGGTCTGTTGATGTCTGGGATAAATGAATTCTCATGGACATGTCACTAGTCCAACTTTTTCTAATGCAAGCATGTGTAGATGAACATCAGAAGGACTAAACAAGCATATGCATTGTATATTGTCCATAATTTTTCTTAATGTCACATGCAAGGTGGAAGGAGATGGAATATGAAATAGGGTGTCAAGGGATACTCAGGAAATATGAGGACCCGATGGTCAAAGTGTATGCCTTAGATTTTTTGACTGAAAAAATGTGTAACAATAAATAGGGTATGATGGCAGGGCACGAAGACCAATCTGTATATCGTAGAACCTCAAAGTCCAGAGGTGCAATCTTGAACCCGACAGCCCGGCACCCACAATCGACAAAGTGGGTAAGTATGGAATAAGGTAGAAGCATGACCATAAATGTGAATCCTTGAGTCTGCCAACCCGCGTACCAAAGTTTTTTCAAAAAGACAACTAAGATGAGAAACTAGAAAGAAAAAGGGATAATAGAAAATGGAAAAAATAGAAATGGGGAGGGCACAAAGGCCCATTGTTTTCAAATCATCATTTTCTAGTCTAATATTGTATGCCCCCACCCACTTTGTATATTTAATTTACTAGAACAATTGGTATACCTTTTTGAATATTGTACGAACGACCCTTCTGTTGTTGCATAGAAGAATTCATCTTACTGTCCAACCAATCTGTTTCTTCCAAGGTAGCAACGCCAAATATATAATGGACATGAAGCCAAGTTAGTATGAATAAAGACATGTAAAAGAAAGAAACACAGTTCTATTTATTTCAATGTAACAAAAAATAGAATATGATTCACATGACAATACGCAGAAAGATATGTAATATATACATACAACAAAAAAGATGCAAAGCAGTAGAACAAGTACAACAAATACACAGACAATAAATGAAATAATCGACACTGGAATATGAAATAAGAGTACAGGTATGCACCTCTACAACTCCTCGTCTACATTCACGTCAAAGAGTCCATCATCCTCTCCAGCCATTATGTTTGTTTAAATGTAGCAATGCAAGAAAAGTAAAATGGACATGAAGGAAGTTAGTATGAAGGAAGATATGTAATGGAGATAAGTTATTATGTAGGAAGGTATGCAATATCTACATACAATAAACTAGGTGAACACATATACAGACAATAAATGAAATACAAAACAACGAAATATGAAATAACAGTACAAGCATGTACCTTTGTATCTCCTCTTCCACTGCTGCAGTCAAGACTCCGTCATTTTCTCCAGCTATTCTGTTTGTTTGAATGAGGGAACGCACAAAATACAATGAACATGAATGGAAGCTGGTATGCATTGGAGAACAAGTAATGTTTACATACAGTAAACGAGAATCAACGAATAGAATAAAATATAGGCAGAAACATGAACCTTTGATTTTCTCCATCCATGGTTGTAAATATATAAAGTTTTTCCCTACCCAAAATATATTACAAGCCACAAAATATTAAGAAATTTCATGGTCGTAGCTAAATGATTTTGGTTTTCCATGGAAAAGTATCCAGATATGAAAATATAATTTTGTAGTATCTTTGTTGTACATAACATATCTCAAGTACAAGACAAATTGTATCGTGGTCATACTAGTTAGTGTAGAGGATAAATAACATGTATTTTGATATGGGAAAATTCCACCATATATGGTTAATAAGTGTGGTTTTCACATGTTTTATTTTAACAAAAAAACAACGGATATTGCAATTGCACATGTAGTAGTCCAATTATTTCTTATGCCACTATTTTCTATCATGTCAACAATGAAGTATCAATAAAATTTTACAGCAGAACGGGCGTGCATGGAACAGGCGTGAGATCTCGACTTTTCCAAACATGGAAAAAAACACAACTGCAAGTCCACTCGCGGGTGCAGGGTCTGAACACTGTAAAGAGCCCAAAAATAATAAAAAATAAAAAGAAAAAACAACTCCAGCTGTCGGCGTAGGACCCCAACCTTTCCAAGATGAAGTAAAAAAAATAAAACAACAAGAACCAAACCAGCAAGAAAGCACGAACAACACCAACTGTAGCCCTAGGGCTACAAACTTGTAAACTCGAGCCAAACAACAACAACCAACAAATGACGAACTAATGAACCAATGAACAAGCAACAACTACAGAACCAATAAACAACATATGTATCTCCAACGATTACCAAACTGCAGCCAAAACACAGAAGGAACTAGAAACATATGAAGAGCATGCCAGTAGAAATAAGAAAACATTCTTGCTTGTAAAATGCAAACACTGAACAATAAATAAGGAATAGAAAATGAAATTATGGCATGGAAACTTACTCTGAAATGATGAAAGGCAGAAGCGCAGGTCAAATTGTGAACCAAACAACAACAAGCAACAACCGATGAACCAATGAAGAAGAAGCACGCACCAAACCAGTAAACAATGTATGTAGCTTCAATGATGACGAAATTGCATTCTAAGCCGAGAAGAAGTATGAAACATACAATGCTTATTCAACTGGCGGTGGACAACAATATTGTCCAAATTCACTGCAACATTGTATGGAAAATTTCGAGGAAAAATGTACTCCGAGAAGCCTATTTAGATAAACATTTAAGGTTGTCAGGTTGTCTAAGGGCTTCGCGATATGCAAGCATTTAAGTTGTCAGGCCTGTTTCAGGACCTCACACCATGTAAACATTTAAGTTGTCAGACCTATTCAAACACCTCAAAAAAGTTTCAATGATCTAAACCTTCGGTATGCAAACATTTCAATACAAATACAAAGGACTAATAATAATAACACAAATGCATTAATAATAATAATAATAATAATAATAACCTGGCAATAAGACATTGAATCTATTATCCAATGAGATCATGACATATATGGGGTTTTTTATAATAAATAAATAGATAAAGAAATTATTTTTTTAGTTTTGTGGTTCGAACAATAGAAATTATGCAAAAAATTGTAGTCAAACAAAAAACTAATATAAAGTCAACGAATTATCGATCACTATAAACTTTGGATATCTAAACATTTCAATATGAATAGTACATATAAAAAAAGTATCATACATGATAAAACTTTGGATATGGAAACATATAATTCATTGGGAATAACGAAGCTGGCAATAAGACCTCAAATCTATCATCCAAACAGATCATGACATATATGGGTTTTCTTATTATATTAAAAATAATGCTTTTAGTTCTTTAGGTCGAACATTAGAAATTATGCAAAAAATTGTAGTCAAACGACAAACTAATATAAAGTCAACGAATTATCGATCGCTATAGTCCCTCTACACCTTCAATAGGGACTAATAACGTTTTTTTAATGTTCATTTCAGAATTTTATTAAAATATAATAATAATAATAATAATAAACGAAAATATACATATCAAATGTCTATGCTTATTAGGTACGTTTTATCGAAGTTGTATTTTTTAAATAATATTCTTGATGCCAATTTAATAATTGTATTTATATGTTTGGAATTAAAATTTAATTTTAATTTTAAAAATAAAATTTTAGTAAAAGGTTAATATCATCGAAGTTGTTTTTAAAAATAATATTTTTTATTTCAATTTCATAATTAAATTTATATGTTTGGAATTAAAAATTAATTTTAATTTTCAAAACAAAATTTTAGTAAAAGGTTAATATTTTTCTTAATAAATATAAATTAATTATTTATTAATAAACTATCATTTTATTAATTATATAGATAATATTAAATCAATTTTAAATAAAATTATTATTTTTTAATTTTATGTTTAAAAAATATATAATATTTTATTGGTTTATGATTAAATAATTTATAAATTGTTTATTAATTTATAATTGTTTAGGATTAAAGTCTAAAGATTTGAACTTGTGATCTCTTAGGAGGAAACACATGTTCTTAACCATTAGGCCCACTTGGGTTGTATACATTGACCATAGAGTTAACTAGTGATTAGATACTCCTAAATCAATTACTTAATTATAAAATAATTTAGACTAATAAAATCTATCCTATAAATCAAAATCATTTATAATCAATTAAAGTAATAATATCCAACCTATAATCAAAGGTTTATTATAGTCAATTAAAGTAAACTAAAGCCAATTATATTTAATCAAAATCAATTATACTAATCAATCACACTCACACTCACATATAATCAATATTCATATTCAACCACACTTAATTAGATTAAACTTTACTCAATCACAATGAACCAAAGATAATTAAACTCAAACATATTCAACCATGTACTCACTTACAATTAAGCATATTCAACCACACTCAACTAGAATAAACTTTACCACAATCAACAAACTCAAACATATTCAACCAACAATGTACTTTAGTCTAGATGCCTCAAAGCTTCCTTTAGGACCTAAGGCATGGCCTTCTTCCCTAGTTCGTTTCTAGGGCCTTGGGACACATACCTACTACTCAAGACAACCTAGTGGCAGTAACATCTCCAATCATAGGCCAATGACACCCTTAGGAGGCCATGTGTGGTTATTTTAGGCATCCTTCTTGGCCCTAGATGGATAGAAGCTTCATTTAGGGCCTAACATTCATGTTTCCTCCCTTGGCCATGTCTAGGACCCCATGACCCATAGTCAGGGATAAAAATTAGTGGTGGTACCTATATACCTAGTTAGAATCAAAGGATTCCCTTGATATGTCACTTGTGGTGGTTTAAAATGTGATTCTTGGCCCTAGAATCCTATAAGATTCCTTTAGGGAATAAATATTGGGTTTTTTCCCGACCATATCCAAGTTCCAGAGACTCATAATAAATATTCAAACATTCATAATGTTGATTATCCTCATCTGGAGACTAAGGATACCCTTGAAAGACTCTTTGTGGTGGGTCAACGTGTCATTGATGGCCCTAGATTTAGGACCTAAGGCTTGGGTTTCCTCTCTAGATCATTTCCAAGGACCCAAGACCCATACTTAGTACTCAAAATATCCTAAGGATGCCCATATATCCACTTGAAGTTCAAATATTCCCTCAAGAGGTAATCTATGGTTTTTTGAGGTGTTATCCATGACCCTCAAGCCTTAGCAGCTTCATATGGCCTTCAAAGATCAGTTGTGGTATTTTGAGGAATTGTGTTTGGCCCCAAATTCCTAGAAGCTTTGTATTTTAGCTAAGGCTTAGATTCCCACCCTCAACCATATCAAGGCCTTGAGACCCATACCTAATGATCAAAACCTTGTGAGCGAACTAACATCCTTTCTTAGAGGCCAAGGATACCCTGCATAGGTAATGTGTGGTTCTTCAAGGTATTTTTCATGAATTTGGATACCTCAAAGATTTCTTTAGGACCTAAGGCATAGCCTTCTTCCCTAGATCATTTCTAGGGCCCTTGGACACATAACTATTACTTAAAACCACCTAGTCGCACCAACATCCCTAATCATAGGTCAATGACACCCTCAAGAGGCCATGTGTGGTTTTTTTAGGCATCCTTCTTGGCCCTAGATGGATAGAATCTTCCTTTATGGCCTAATGCTCATGTTTCCTCCACTGACCATGTCCAGGGCCTCAAACTCATACCTAGTGCTAAAAAATGCTAGTAGTACCTATATACTTAGTTAGAGGAAAATGATACCTTTGATAGGTCATCTATGGTGGTTCAAGGTGTCATTCTTGGCCCTAGAAGCCTATAATATTCCTTTAGGGCCTAACTCTTTGGTTTATTCCCCTAACCATATCCTTGTTCTAGAGACTCATACTCAATGTTAAAAAAATCATAATGTTGTTTATCCCCATCCAAAGACCAAGGATACCTTGGAAATGTAGTTTATGGTAGTTCAACATGTCGTTGTTGGCCCTAGATTCCTAAAAGCTTCATTTAGTACCTAAGGCTTGGGTTCCAACTCTTGATTGTGTCCAAGGATCCAAGACCCATACCTAGTGCTTAAAATCTCCTAACAATGCCCATGTCCCCACTTGAAGGTCAAATATATACTTACGAGGTCATATATAGTTATTTTAGGTGTCATTCATGACCCTTGAGCCCTAGAATATTCCTAAAGAATCGAGAGGTTAGGTGTGGTCGTTTGAGGCATCATGTTGGGCCCTAGATGCCTAGAATATTTGTACTTCATATAAGTATTGGGTTTTCTCCCTCAACCATATCAAGGAACTTGACCTCTATTGGTGTTTCTCATGGCACTTGAGCCTGAGAAGCTAAGTTTAGGGCTCAAGGTTATCGTTTCCCTCCCTTTATCAATGTGAAGGGACTCATGATTTTTTTCCCTACCACAACTATAGCAAAGGCCTCCATACCCAACTATGTTATGTGAGACAACTTAACACCAAACATATCCAACTCTAAAGGCAAGGACCACCTAGTGAGGGCTCATATAATTGAGTCTAGGTTTTATTCATGGCCATTAAGCTCAATAATGTTCAAGAAGGATAGAGCATGTTCTCGTTAAACCTACCTCTAGACACATTCACATGTATGCTTAGCCAAAACAACACGTGTGTGTTCTAATAACACATATGTTCTATCGAATGTGTGCATGCATACTCTAGAACAAGTGTGCATTGTTAGATGATTTATATGTCTAAATCATGTTAAATTTAATTATTGATTTGGGAGTATGTAAACTTGTGAAATTCAAGCACAATATGTGCAGAATTGGATTATTTGTATTATGATCTACCTAAGATGTTTATGGAAAATAAATAAAGATAAATGAATTTAACTAATCACAACACACTTCATCAATCAAAAGCAATCTTAATCATAATTGGAAATAATCATGTACTTGAAAGGCCGATCATGTATGAATTAGGCACATCATATTTCCATGAATCATTACCTAAAAGAAAACTGATCCACAAAAGTAAAAGATTGTTCATGAAATCAAATAGATGAATTAAATAAAGACTATAACATGAAGTAAAATACCACCATGATCTATTTGGAGTGAGCTCAATTCTACCAAGAACATGGCAACAAATTAAAACTACAACATCACAAATCTAAACCAAAACATGCTCCATATAAAACTAAAGAATGGCAATCTAGGTGAAAGGAAATATCAAGAAGTTTTATTTATTCCATCATAAGTTGGACATATGCTCCACGATTACTCCTTGACACTCTTATTTATACAAAAACTAAGATAACCAGCAATAAATTTAGATCCACATATCTATCATGTGGTTACAACCATTTGCTAATAATGAGAAAGCAATATCTCTAAAAAGATTCCCAGAAATCTTCCTAAAATATTTGATAACAAATCTTCCATGATTTTTCTCCATCCAAGATACTTGAGTGACCCCCCAATTCCTCATCAAACCTTCAAGGGTTGAAGATGAAAATCGAATTTGGAGCTAAATGATAAAAATTGGCATTGTTTGAATCTCCAAATATACCCATAAACATCACCAAACTCACCCAACTTTCAAGGATAAGTGAAAACATGTTATTTTTATATTATTTAATCATGAACTCACTTAAAATACTAAAATAAATGCATTGGAAAATATTGATCCTAATCCCACATACGGATATTGGAATGGAGTAAAAATGGGGTTATGGAAAAGAATAAAACGATTAAAAAGCTAAAGGAAAGGTTTGTGAAAAAAAGGAAATTACAAGACTCAACATTTCCCCCAACTAAACATGTTACATGTCCTCATGCAACCCTCATATGATTATATGAAGTTTTAAGGTACCAGATCTATTATAATAGCATAAAAACATAAAGACCATAAATAATAACAATGGAACAACACAGTATATGAAACCATAGCACCAAAATAATATCTTTATTGATAGGAAACAGTGTTCACTTACCTCTTGCATGGTTGGCACATGGTATGGTACATGTGTTGGTGCATGGTTGATGCATGGTTTGGTACAGTTGTGGTGCATGGTTAATGCAGGGTTTGGTATTGGTTTGGTGCATGTTTGATGCACTTGGTATGGTACATGTTGAGGTACATGTCAATGCATGGTTGATGCACTTGGTATGGTATAGGTTGAGGTACAGTTTGATGCATGGTACATGTTGGTACTTGGTTGAAACACATATCTTATGATGGTATGTGGCGATATTGGTACATGCTTGGTAGATGCATGTGTTGGTGATGTTGAGCATATGGTTTGAGATATGATCTTAGTGATCTTGGCATGAGTTTCATGCGGATGAGGGTGGATCTGGTTTCATGAATGAGACAGTGATTGGTTGGATAATTTATGGTGATAGTGAAAGGTTGGACAAGTTGATAGTGACAGATTGATAGGTTACAGGTTCATGTGACATTGGCAGTGATTGTGGTTGTGACATTTGGTCTACACTTATATTTAAGGTAGGCAGGATGGGGCAAGGAAAGAGGGTTGTAGCCTCCTTCCGGTTGGAGCTAGAGAATAAGGGAGTTGGAGCTTCATTCAAGTTGGATCCTGAGAACTAGGTGGTTGTAGCCACCTTTTGGTTGGAGCCGGAGAACCCAGGGGATTGTATCCTCCTTCTAGTTGGAGCTAGAGAATTCAAGGAGTTGTATATTCCTTTAGATTAGAGCTTGTAAATAGGGGGTTGTAGCCTCATTCTAGTTCCAACTGGAGAATTGGGAAGTTGGTGCTTCCTATGAATTAATTCTTGATATATAAGAAAAAATTTTGTGGTTTTCTCCTATTTGGGTTTCCAAGTAAATACTGGTGTACTGTGTTCTCGATGTGATGTTCATGTGATGTTGCTTATGATTACATGCTTCTGATATATATACTGAATTCACTCATAGATGATACATTGACGATAAATTGTTCAACGTTGTTGATAAATTAAAAGAATATATATTGTGGTTAAAAGTGGTATAAAGTGTTCATATTGATTCACCCCCCCCCCCCTCTCAGTATTCCAACAATTGGTATCATAGAAGGTTCCTTCAAGGAAATAGTTTAATCATTGGAAGGTAGATCATGGATTATAGTTTGAATGGAGTACAAATGTGTAGTATGAATGGAGCACCAATGTTCAATGGTCATAAGGGTCTGAAGTATGAATCGTGGAGTGGAAAGATGAAGGTATTTTTACAGGCACAGGGTTATGATATTTGGCACTCATTTGTTACAGGGTACACTGCTACAAAGAAACCTCCAAAGACTACAACCAAGAAGGAATTGAGAAGGAACAACAAAATAGAAATGGATTTTATGTTGGAAGAATTACCTGATTCAATAAAGGACAAAGTAGGAAAGTGTTCATCGGCTAAAGAAATCTAGGATAAGTTGCACAATATCTAGTCTTCTCCCATCACAGAGTTATATATTATTAAATACGAAGTAGGTAAATACCAAGAGGTAAGTTTCTCATCATGTCAGATAGATTCAGAAGAAGAAGAGTGCGGAGTCAACTAAAGTATATATTTTTTCTTTTATTGTGAAGAAGTAGGTCATCTTGAAATTGAATGCCCTTATTTGAAGATTGAAAGAGATGAGATAGAAAAGACCAATGAAATAATAGACAATCCTGAGATTGAAAAGGAAAAGAATTATGAAGAATATTTCAATCAACAGGCAAGAGAATTTGAAAATTAAATAATCACATTAAATATCCAACTTGAAGAAGCAAAGTGAATAGAAGAAATCATGAAGATTCAGATGATGAAGAAAGAAGAAGAAGTTGATAAACTTGAAGAGGAATTTGTCACATTGAGAAGGAAAGATGTCAAGCTTAAAAAGAACGTTGAAGAGACATAACCATCCACATCAACAATAAAGAATGAAGAGAAGCATTTTAGGTTGTCAAAAAGGAAGAATGAATAAAATAGTAAGAGTTATGTAGAAGTAATCAAAGGAAGGAATCATGGTCAGCAAGAATCAAAGAAGAATGAGTATAATAAAGATACATTTTCAACAATACCTACCATGTTCAGACAGAAAAGAAGCTTCAACCATAATGAAAGGATCCACATGAGAGAAGATCATGATCAACCAAGGAAAGAATTCAGAAGGACTACACCACAAAGAAGATCATTCACTCCCAAGTATGAAAAATTCTTTTATGGTCATTGTTTTTACTGTACTAACTTTGGACATAAGGTTGCAGATTGCAGGGCTTATGGAAGAAATGTTCAAGCAATAAATGCTTATGTCGCCCCACATAAAATTGAATGTTACCAATTCCATAACTATGGACACATAGCTCATGATTGTATAAGCATGATCAATACTTCCATGAAAGAGAACAATGATCTCATATATAAGAAAGTATGGAAAATAAAACAAGAAGAACAGGTGAATAAAGACCAGGTCCTAGAGATTGCAATATTGGAAATAATATGAGATGAAGACAAATCTATAGAGAAAAAGGAAGATGTTTGATACAAAAGGTTTGGAGAAGAAATTAAAGAAAATAAGGACATGTAAATAAAGAATAGGTTCCAGAGATCACAGAATTTGCAATAGTGCGAGAAACAAAAGAAGCATAGGTGAATAAGGAATAGGTTCAATAGATTGTACTTTTAGGAATTATAGAGAAAGATCAATCCACAAGATGAAAGGGAGAAGTCAAAGTTCAAAGGGATGATGAGTCTACAGACAAAGAGGAATATGACTTCACATCGGAGAGGGTATTTTTCTAAGCCATCTGGCCTGGATACTCCTAGTAAATATGTATGTTGAACAGTGGGAGTCCATTAAGTAGACACTACAGATCAGAGAACCATCTTTGGAAAGGTTGAAGTATTTGCAGAGAGAGATTCAGAGAAGTAAGATAGCAGAATTACAAAGTAACAGATTGATCAGTTGAGAAGTAGTATTCCCACACAGTTGTAGCAGATTCAAGAGAAGTCTTCAAAATAGTACAACTACATATGGGTCAACATTGTGAACAGTTGAGTAACAAAGTTATGGACAGTTTGTGTCACATGGATAGATATGGATTCATGATATTATTAGCAGGTAAAGAAAGAATGGGTCAGAGAAGATACATAGCAGTGTATTTTCAATTGAAAATAGTGGAATTGGTTGGAATCAGTTGGTCATCAAAATACATATCATCAAAAGGAAATTACTGAATAGTATGGTCAAGTAAACATGACTAGTAAATGAAGAGATCAATTTTTTAATTCTTTTTATATATGTCAATGAAATTCAAGAGGAAGCACCAGTGGAAAAAGACAACAATGATGAGAAAAATCAAAGTTCAAACAGGGGAGCAACCCAAAGGAAAATTTAGACAGGGGGAAAAACCCCAAGGAAAGAGACCCTTTGCCATTGATGTAAAAGAGGGAGAGTGAGAAACATTGATGAGGAGAAATGGTCATAAGGGGAGCATGAGCATTGGAGCATCAGTGTTGCCATCAATTCTAAAGGGGGAGATTGTTGGACAATTGGTTTGGACAGTTGGTTTTCATTGATGTCAACCCTTGGAGAGGTCCATAGATGTTGGAAATTTGTATGATTGAAATTTATGGTGAGTTAGTTGGGTGCATTTTATGAAGTCTGGTAGCACATTCAGGTAGCCTAGAGGTGTGGTTAAGGAGCCCGAGTTTGTATGCGGAATGAAGACATAATATTAGTGAATTTGCAAGTAAGACTATCAAATATGGATAGTATATGTTGTGTCATTTTCGGTGATATGTGGTATGTCACATGGTTCCTCACGGTTGAGAAGATATTTCTTAGTGAAGTTGGAGGACCCTCATGAGTTATCTAGAAGCCCCTAAAAGGTCAACAAATAAGTCAATTATTCTAGATGCTCCTAGAAGAAGTTAACTAGTCAAAGTGGTTGCAACTAGGAGTTAATCATGGGTAAAGTTGTTGCAATAAGAAAATAATTAAAAATAAATTAGTTGCAACAAGCATTAGTTGCAAGTGGGTAAGTAGTTGAAAGTGGGTTAGCCCTAAAATATGTAAGTTGGGTAAAAACGTTAGAAGATGATCCCTAAAGGAAGCCACTTGGAGAGTATAAATAAGAGACCAAGGGACTCACATTAGCACCTATTGAGCACATTGAATATATATCTTGTAAAGGTTTATTGAAGGTACTCATTGTCATATCTGAGGTAGCAGGAATCTAAGGAAACAGAAGAAAGAGTGACGACAAAATATCGTGACTGCAGAGAAGAGCGATGGTTTCATGAAAAACCCTAATTAGGGTCATCCCCATGATTCAAATAGTAAGTGTCCCGCAAGGCACCCCCGCAGCTTGCCTAAGGGACGTCACGCAAGGCCTTATGTGGCAGGAAATCCTTGTTCTGCGAGGACAAGATAGAGGTACAAAAGGGTGCATGTACTAGGTTAGTAAGGTCTAACGTGAAGCTACAGGACTGTGTATCATTTTAAAAGGTATGAGTTAAGTTACAGAAGTAAAATGTATGGTTGTATGTTTTTTAAAGATTGGATCTTAGTGATTTCTTGAGGTATGTTCATGTGAGATTGAGTGTTTTCCCTTGAAGGAGTATTGACTATATGGTATATGTTGCATGAGGCAAATATGGTGAAGTACATTGTTGGTTCACTTAGTGTGTTTTATTGGAATATCTTGTGCTGCATTGTGAGAGGAATTTGTTAGTGGTCTTGGTATATGATTGGATTATGCGTAGTACATGTTTGATGGATTTTGGATGAGGTGTTTTTTGAAGTTATTAGTACAGTTTGAAGCTACATAACAATGAGGGTTTGATGCATTGTTGATGTAAGGGTTTATGGTATTTGGTTTATGGATAGTGTGGTGTACTGATAGAGGTCTCTTGTTGGTTATCTTGTTGTATCATATTGGTATATGGTTGAGGTACATGATTAGGTACATCGATGAGAGGCATAGTTGATGAGTTGGAACATATTCTTGGAATATGGTTGAGACACTTCATTGTTATTATCTTATGGTATATGGTGTGGTGTTGATCTACATGGTTGATGTCCATGGTTGGCACATGGTATGGTATAGGTTTTAATGATACAAGTGTTGGTGCATGGTTGATGCATGTTTTGGTACAGTTGTGGTGCATGGTTAATGTACGGTTTGGTACTAGTTTGGTGCATGGTTGATGCACTTGCTATGGTACATGGTTGATGGTATAGGTTGAGGTATAGGTTGATTCATGGTTGATGGATGGTACACATTGGTACTTGGTTGAGACACAAATCTTGTGATGGTATGTGGTGATCTTGGTACATGTTTGGTAGAGGCATGTGTTGGTGATGTTGAGCATATGGTTTGAGATATGCTCTTAGTTATCTCGGCATGAGTTCAATGTGAATGAGAGTGGAACTGGTTTCATGTATGATACAACGATTGGTTGGATAGGTTGTGGTGACAGTGACAGGTTGTTATAACCCTAAATTGCACCAGACATTCAAACCTGGCATCAGGCCATCTTACTTTCTATTTTTTCCAAGCCATCATTGAACAACTATTCTAAAAAACCATCTTTTTGAAGATTTATGTGCCCTGCACCACTACTGCCCACATACACACATGTGATGCACCAGTACAACCCGCCTATACTCACAAAAAGCGCGAAAAGTAAAAAATTGCAAAGGGATACTAGCTTTTGGTCCGTTACCTAACCTTTTGACTGCCCATAGCCGGTCACCCAACCGGATAACTATATTTTTGGCCTATTAAATAAGGTGTTGGGGTCCCATTCCAAAAGACAAACAAGAAACTACAAGCATGCATTCTATATATAGATTAGTGGGTTAGATATCTTACCAAAAACACAAATAAATCATGAAGATAGAAGACATCATTTGGCAGGACAAAAAAAGTATTTCGTTATATTAATCTCACAAAGTCGCTTACAATATGAGACCAAAAACTACTCCTCGAACTTGGTCCTGGGATCCTCTTCACCATGCACCAACTACTTCCATGTATTCTTCTCTTCTTCAATTCTCTCTATGGAAATGGCAAGGGTTTGCTATGGAGTAAAAAGGGATGAAAAAGGAATTCTGGCTCAAACTCACAATGTGGTTGCAAAATATTGGGGCAAAGGGGGAATACTGAAATGGGCAGAGTTTCTTTTCTATCATCCTTCTTTTGGAATGGGACCCCAACACCTTATTTTATAAGCCAAAAAGATAGTTATGTAGTTGGGTGACCGGCTATGGCAGTCAAAAGGTTAGGTAACAACACAATAGCCTGTATCCCTTTGCAATTTTTTACTTTTCATGCTTTTTGTGAGTATACGCGGGTTGTAATGGTGCAACACATGTGTGTACATGGGCAGTAGTGGTGCATGGCGCATACATATTCAAAAGGATGGTTTTTTAGAAGAGTTGTTCAATGATGGCTTGGCAAAAATAGAAAGTAAGATGGCCTGATGCCAGGTATGCATGTCTGGTGCAATTTAGGGTTATAACAGATACAGTGATAGGTTGACATGATGTTACAGGTTGATGTGACAGTGGCAGTGAAAGTGGTAGTGATTGTGATAGTGACAGGTTTTCTACACTTTTATTTTAGGTTCGGAGGCAGGGCAAGGAAAGGGGGTTGTAGTCTCCTTCCAGATGGAGTTGGAGAATCAGGGAGTTATAGATTCCTTCAGTTTGGAGCTTGAGAACTAGGTTGTTGTAGCTACCTTCTGGTTAGAGCCGTAGAACCCAGGGGGTTGTAGCCTCCTTCTTGTTGGAACCAAAGAATTCAAGGAGTTGTAGATTCCTTTAGGTTGGAGCCTGTAAATAGGGGGTTGTATCCTCCTTCCAGTTGCAACTAGAGAATTGGGAAGTTAGTGCTTCCTATGAATGAATTCTTGATATATAAGAAAGCATTTTGTGGTTTTCTCCCATTTGGGTTTCCACGTAAATATTGGTTTATTGTTTTCTTGATGTGATGTTGATGTGATGTTTCTTATGATTACGTACTTATGATATATATATTGAATGCAATCATAGATGATACATTGATGATAAACTGTTGAACATTGTTAATAAACTAAAAGAATATAGATTGTGGTTAAAAGTGGTATAAAGTTCTCATACTGATTCACCCCCCCTCTCAGTATTCCAACAGATCGTGTTTTTTTGCAGCAAGATTTTTTTTAAAATATTATTGCAGGACTTGCAAGGTTAATGAAAAGAGAAAAAAAAAGAAGAATTTTATGGATTATACAGTATGGATCGTATAGCTACAAGGAATCATAAAGTAATGGTTGTGTGGAGTGAGCTAGTTGACAAGAGAGACAACAAGAAAAGGAGGTCTACGACTATGTGGATCAGGAGTCATGGCTAGAAAAGGTAAGCGACAAAGGGGGAAAAGGAATCCACGTGATTTGTTGAGGAGAGACAGTGGAACAGCCACCATATGAGTGTGAGCCATCGAGGGTATAAAGGTACAAACCGATAGATTTCTCATGGACCGAGACCATGTGGGGTGTGATCTGCATAGGACATGTAGATGAGAATGGTATAGATAAGAGGATGCAGATCAGGATGATATCTACATGTGAGCTATGTGGTATAGTCAGTTGGGAAACAGTCAGCGCATGAGTTTGAGAACTAAGGAGAATGTGAAAAGGGCGGTGAGAGGTGGAAGATGAGGAATGATAGAAGGCCAACCATGAAAGTACATGGAGATGGATCCAATGTGTTGGTTGCAGGTACCAGGAGGTAAGTGGAGCACAGATATGTGGAGCTAAGGTGTCGTCGGGATGAAAAGGAGGAAACCAACTAGTGAAGAAGGATACGCAGGAAATCACCAACAGTCAAATGTACGACCAGCATAGCCAACCAACATGTTGTTGACTAACATAACCAGTAGGACAACCAACCATTCAAATTTCCAAGTCAACCAGCAGTGGGTCTAGGAAGCATCCATAAAGGCATCGAGAAACCTAGAAAAGCATCCGAGTAGAAACAAAAAGTGGAGGGAAACCCCATGCATCTTTGGATAGAGAATCTGAGTAATAGGCAATAGGCCCAAGCAATGGGCAGTAGGACCAGGAAGTAGGTTCAGGAAACAAATTTTGACTTTTTCATAAGGTTGCAAAGATAGACGCATATGGATTGTGATTTAAAGATAGGTTGGATGGGGTTTCTAACTACATTCCGTGGAAGGAAAGGATCATGTTGGTGTCGATCGAGAATGGTATTTTGGAGTTTTCCAAATCCATTGTGGCCCCACCAGTGGATTCAAAAGATATGACTTCCCATAATATAAAGGACGTGAAATCCAAAAGGATTATTCTAGATGGAGTGAAGGATCACTTGATCCCTCATTTATCTGGAAAGACAACTACTAGGGACATGTGAGAGGCTGTGAATATTTTTTTCAGAGTAAGAATGAGAATCGCAAAATGGTGTTGAGAGAGAAGCTCGTAGACATGAAGATGACAGGATCAAACATGGTGATGACTTATCTCACTTGGATCCGACAGGTTCGAGATGAACTGGTTGCAATGGGGGAAACTGTGGATGATTCATATTTGGTGAGGATGACTCTCAAAGGCTTCACAAAGGAGTGGAAACCATTCATCAAAGCGACCGTGGCACGTGAGAAGCTCCCTAATTGGTCAAGGTTGTTGGATGACTTCATTTAGGAAGAAATTCGAGATGAATATCTGAATGGAGGTCGGTACAAGAATGATGATGAGAATGTTTCTCTTTCTAGCAAGGAAAAGAAGGGAAAGTTCAATAATTTTTCCAGTGGAGAGTCTACCTCTCAAGATGGAAATAATAAGGACATGAGAAAAGTCAAGTGTTATGCATGTCGCAAGTTTGGGCACTATGGAGGTCAATGTCTTAGCAAGTTGAAGTGTGGAAACAAGATGAAACAAGAGGTAGTTGTGTCGATAAAGGCTCAAGTGGAAGATTTTTACAAGATGTTTGAACAAACAGAGTTCTTACTTGTTTCCCATACTTCCTTGGGCACCATATCGGTTGGTGTATGGTTACTAGATATTGGAGCCACATGTCATATGATAGGAGAAGCGAGAGTTGTTTGAGAGCTTCATAGAGTTTGACTTAGATGTGCATGTGGAACTTGCTATGGGAACCAAGCATGTAGTGAAAGGATCTGGAACAATGCCATTCTGGATGGAGTCGAGAGGAATATTGAGAGTGATGAATGTGCACCTATGGGTGCCAGAACTCAGGATGAGTGTTCTCTTAGTATTAGTAATTGAGAAGAAGGGATTTGACATTCTATTCTAGAATGGACAAGTGTTGATGAATCCCAGAGGATCTAGCTCAGACAAAACAATTGTTCTCAAAGATAGAGAGAGAAACTTATATAGGCTAAAGGACCAACCTATGCGAGCAATGGAAAGTAACAGAGTGGTAAAGAACAAGGAGAAGATATCTCTGAAGGTTGAGAAACTCAAAGGGAGTAAACTTTTAGGTTCATGTGGGAAGGAGAATCCTTCCATGTTTGTCAAGGATTCATGGTACAAGATTACCATGCAAAATGCTTAGGAGCAGGAGGCTTCTAGGAACATGATCAGAGGGAAGTCTTCGAAGAAGGGACTGAGCGAGATGGCAGATATAACTTTCATTTTAGAGGGAGAAACCAATTAGGTGGATTGGAGAGTATCCATGGTAGCAGATCTAATAGAAAAGACTGATCCACCTCCAGGTGTTAGAAGTACCTTCCTCTCTAATAGGGAGTGTTGAATTATTTAGCATTGGACAGGTACTTCTACATAGGATTGGTTTCTAGCATGTGGAAGTCATCCATAATGCTTCTCAAAACCTTAGGAATTCACTTGTGAGTTAACAATTAAAGTGATTGACCTTTTATATTAATGTGAGATTAATTAAGTTAAATGCCTAAGTTTATTTGGCATTATTAACTTAAGTGAGTTGATTAAATCCTAATCATTATATCTAAAGTGAAGGCAAGATCTAATCTCATCCCTTAATCACTTTAGGAGATCTAGGTTTTTGGATTTAGGGTTAACTAAATGTTATAAAAGGAAGCCTATGTGAGAGGATGAGACACACTGAGTGGACAAGAAGGAGATCACATTGAGTGGGTGAAGAGAAGTCCATCCAAGTGTGAGTGGGCGGGGTTGAGGAAGGGTGAAAAGTGGCAGCACGAGAGATAGCATCCAATTGGGCTAGGTTATTGATGCACTGTATTTCTCTGATGGGCCATTATCCCAGGATCGGAGCCCAAGATTTTAATGAATAAAATCAACAAGGTAATGGTTTTCCCTTAGGGGTTTTTCCAAGGGTGTTTACCTAGATATCTTATGCAATGTTTATGGTTTTGTATTTAATGATTCCACAGTAATTTTGTTAAGTAACCTAGATGTGAATTTAGTTAATGAAGTGATTTTACTGGAACTAAGTTTCAGGTGCTTGGTTAAGATCATTAACATAACACTCGTCCCACCCCTTCCCGCCCACAAGAAAAATTTGGTTCGTTGAACCCCTCTAATATGTATACAACAATTTTAGTTTAAAAAACCCTAACCTCCTTTAATACCTTCCAATATATTGAATTTCATTTTAACTAATTTAAATCCCCAATATGATCCCATGTGCTATGATATTGGTTTGTTGGTGAATCCCTCTTGTGCCAATAGGGACTTTCACTGAGGAACTAGGATCTTTGACCAATAAGAACTATGACTCATGGGAACTATGATTGATAGGAAATATGATCAACATGAACTATGATCGATAGGAACTAGGGTATTTTACTGATAGGAACTATGACCGACAAGAACTATGACATACAAGAACTATGACCATAGTTTATATCGGTCATAGTTCTTGTCAGTTATAGTTCCTATCAATCATAGTTATTTTTGGTCAAAGATCCTAGTTCCTTGATCACATTTCCTATTGGTATCAATCATAATTCCCATTGTTCATATTTCCTTGGTTAGATTTCCTTAATAAAATTTCTTTTTGGTCATAGTTCTTGTCGATTAAATATTCCAATGTCTATCAGTAATGGTTCTTGTTGGTCATAATTCCTATCGGTCGTAGTTCTTTTCTATCAAATATCTTCTTTCCTCATTTAGAGTTTTGATTGGTATCAATCATATTTCATGTTGGTCATATTTTCAGTTAGACTTCCTTCATCAAATTTCTTATCGGCCTCTTGATAAAATATCACATTTCCTATCAGTCATATTTTTTTCCGATCATAGTTTCTGTCGGTCATAGTTCATATCGATCATAATTCTTGTTGGTCAAAGATCAGTTCATGTTGGCATCGATCATAATTCCTATAGATAATAATTATTCTTCCAAGTACTCAATTGACATTAGAATCTAAAACTTGAAAAGTCAAAATTAATAATAATAATAATACTTTCTATCACCAAGGTTTGTGAAATTTAAATTATTTCTATAAATTAAAGATGGTCAATCATTTCATGTCACTAAAGAAGAATAAAACTTAGGTGAAGAGGATAATGATTATTCCTCTAAGTACTTACGTTAGTTGACATTAGAATCTAAAAAATATCACATAGAATATATATATATATATATATTTAGACACTTAGGATTTAGTTAGGATCAGCTTGGTCTAAAGTGTAGGTAAAAGTGTGCTTCTTTAGTATGCATTAGTATATATGTTTAGCTAGGTAATCTGACTATCACGATATGTTCCTGACATAGAGTGACCTCATGACTCATATGTGTGTGTGTGTGTGTGTGTGTGTGTGTTTATGTTATGATATTTAGACAATTAGGATTTAGTTAAGATCAACTTGGTCTAATGTGTCATTAGGTAAAAGTGTGTTTCTTTAGTATGCATTTGTAGTTAGGTAATCTGGTGATCATGATATGTTCTCGACATAGAGTGATTTGATGGCTCATATTTTTTGGATTACTAAGAGGGGGGGTGAATCAGTAATAGAGCAATTTAATCCTTTTTAACCATATAATCCAAGTGTTATATCAATGTAGCATTATCATCCAATAACTGCAAATTAAATAAGAAATGAAAAAAAGAACTATCATAGACATACATAGTACACCAGTGTTTATGTGGAAACCCAAAAAGGGAAAAAACCACAAAATTCTTTTTCTTATTGTCTTGAAGAATTACATTCATTGGAAGCACCAACTTCCTTTTTTTTCCAGCTGCAACTGGAAGGAGGCTCCAAACCCCTTGTTTCTCAGGCTACAACCTGAAGGAAGCTCCAAATCCCCTATTCTCTGGCTACAACCAGAAGGAAGCTACAACCCCATATGTTCTTCGGCTACAACCAGAAGGTGGCTACAACCACTTGTCCTTGCCCCGTCTAACTGCCATGAAGTACAAGTAGAATGATGGAACCACTGTCACACTATCAGTGTGAGATATATCATTGTAAACATGTACCAATAAACCAGAGCCATGCGTCAACCATGCATCAACATGTACCTCAACCTATAATCAACCTGTACCATACACAAGTGCATCAACGATGCACCAACCTATACCAAACAACATGTAATCAACATGTATAATAAACAAGTGAATCCAACCATGTACCAAGTATGTACCAATTATGTGTCAACTTCTCATCAACTATGACTCATTAATATGTACCATCATCATCAACTATACACCTCATGTATGTGCCAACTCATCAACTACTTGTCTCAACCATGTACCCAACATGTACCTCAACCAAAATCCATCATCCATATCATCATCCAAATATTATTTGTAAATATGTAATAGACCTGGTGTATATGATCACATACCTACAAAACTTCCTTAACTTTAACAACAAGAGACTATCATTTTCATCAAAATTTTCTTTAGTCTCACATGACTAGTTTTGGATTAGTCAACAACCCTAACTTGAAATAATCATAACTATGTACTTGTAATGAATAAAGATATGAAACTGATACATAATGTTCTTCAGTGTGTTTTGTGCAATTCCTGTAGGTTTCACTACTTGGAACCTCTCAGAAAAGGATTTATAACAAAAATGGCATACCTTGTTGAATTCTAGCTTATTCTAGAGAGCGACCTTGTATAGAGTGCCCCAAATGGAATATTTCTTGAATCGATATGAAAATGTTACAATGAATACTAAAGAGTGTACTATAAGAAACATATTTTGTCTTACTAAATTTGGATCTGTTATGAATAAGTTATGACGTTTTTACCCGAAACACCTCTTTTAGACTAGTTTTAGGACTAGCCACAAACCCTATTTTCCATGGAGTGTAACTCCAAAAATACAGCGACACACAAGATGAAATTTTTACCACATATACTTGGATATGTTTCCTCAATGGCATATCAATATAATGGTCTAAATCATTCTCTAAAAACAATTATTGTGAAAATGCTGAGATGACCTATAAATAACATACCTTAGAAAGCATCATCAAAAAGAATTTATCCTCCCTTGAATTCTGGCCCTCTTTTCTTCACCTTCCCTTTGAAATTTATCTTAGATATCCTTTGGTTACCTCAGCCACCTATATATATTCAATATGCTCAAGTGTGATGTAAAATGAGAGAGCCTTTCCTCTTATTTATACTCTCCATCTTCTAGGTCACTTAACCCCTTTTTAGGTCACTTAACCTATTTCTAGGTCACTTAAACTATTTATAGGTCACTTAACCCATTTATAGGTCAATTAACCTATTTTCCTCATTTTTAGGGTTAACCACTTTCCATAATTAGAAATTTCTCCATTACTTTATCATTTAAATATCCCTCTTTGACTTTGTCACCTCGTTTTATCATTTAAATAATCTTCTTTGATTTTGTCACTTCACTTTATTATTTAAATAATCCTTCTTGACTTTGTCACTTTACTTTATCATTTAAATAATAATTTCTTATTTTCAATATCTTTGACTTGTTTGACCTTTTGGGGCTTCAAGCCAACATATGAGGGTCCTCCAACTTTGTAAGGCTGTAACTCTCAAACTGTGAGGAGTTATGTGATGTTCCACATACCACCCAAAATGGCATGACATGTACTATCCATATATAATAGTATTACCTTAAAATATATTAAAACTCATACCATTATACATGAAACAACCATGGGTCCATTACCTAAACCTTTGTGCTACCAAACTTTCTTCAAGGGTTGACATCAATGACAACCAATCTTAATCAACAATATCCCCCTTTGGCATTGATGGAAACACTCTGATGCAATACTAAAATTATGTCATGCAATACTGAAGTCATATCACTCATGCTCCCCCTCGAAACATGCCTATGTCATGTGCATCTCTGTGACCATTTCTCACCCTAGAACCATGCCTCTGTCCTCTGCATTAGATGAATCTCTCCCCCTTTGTCACCAATGGCAAAGGTATATTTCCATCTGGGGCTTCCCCCCCTGACTGGACTATCCTCTTTATGGTTCTTCCTCGTGTACATCTAAGACATATAATATAAGCATTCAAAAGAATTCATTTTGGATTAGAAATAACTCTGAGTCTCTGATGAAGATACTCAAAGGATTCTCGTGGAAGTGGTTTTGTAAAGATATCTACCACTTGTTTTTTTGTGCCCACATACTCAACTCTGATGTTCTTTTCTACAACCTTTTCCCGTAGAAAGTGATACTTTATTGGAATGTGCTTCATCTTAGAGTGAATCACCAGATTCTTTGAGATACTAATGACACTCGTATTATCACAATAGATTGGAATGGGCTCATCATACTCAACCTGTATATCTGTCAAAGTTTGTTTCATTCAAAGAACCTGTGTACAACATGTTGCTACCGCAATATACTATGCCTCGGTTGTAGATATAGATATTGATGATTGTTTCTTTCTTATCCATGATACTAAACACTCACCCAAGTAGAACGTTTCTCCACTGGTGCTTCATTGGTCATCAATACAACCTACCAAATCTGCATCTGTGTAGGCAATAAGAGATAGATCCTTTCCTTTTGGATACCATAATCCAAACTCTTTTGTTCCTTTGAGATATCTGAAAATTCTCTTCAGTGCTAATACATGTGATTCCTTTAATGCTACTTGAAATCATGCCACCTATCCAACTGCATGCATTACATATGGTCTGGATGTTGTAACATATAGTAGGTTGCCTATCATTGACTTGTATTTCCTCTGATCTGTAGACTTTGAATTATCATCTTTGTTTAACTTGCAATTGGTTTGCATGGGAGTGATAACTGGTTTTCAATCTTCCATTCCGAACCTCTTTAGCATTTATTTGATATACTTGGTTTGAGAAATAAAAATTCCTTGGTTGCTTTGACGTATCTAAAGTCCCAGGAAGAAGGATAGTTCTCCAAGTAATGACATTTCAAATTCATTCTGCATATCCTTTGAAAATTTATGGCTTAACCTGTCATCATCACTACCAAAAATAATATCATCAACATAAAATTCAATTAATAAAATATAACCTTGACTTACCTTGATGTAGAGGTTGTTGTCTGCACTTCCTTTTCTGAACCCTGCTCATTGTAGATATTTATCCAGTTTAGAGTACCATGCTCTAGGAGCCTATTTTAGACCATACAAGTCCTTATTTAATTTGCACACATAGTCTGCATTCTCTGACAATTGAAATCCTTCTGGTTGTTCAATGTAGACTTCTTCTTCAAGTTCCCCATTCAGAAAAGATGATTTTATGTCCATCTGATACACTTTAATATTTTTGGAGCATGCATAAGGTAAAAGAAATCGAATTGCTTCCATTCTGGAAACTGGGGAAAATGTATCTTCAAAGTCAACTCCTTCAACTTGTGCATATCCTTTACATACCAATCTAGCTTTGTTCCTTGTAACCTATCCATCTTCATTCAATTTATTCCTTTATACTCACTTTGTGTCGATCAAATTCTTATCCTTTGGTCTTGGAACCAATTCCCAAGTGTCATTTTTCTCTATTTGATCCAATTCTTCATCCATGGCATTGTTCCAAAATTCATCCTTGCTGGCCTCTTGAAAATAGGTTGGTTCAATCATATATGTGAGTTCTATGTGTGTTTGTTCTGGTGAACAGATTCTTCTTCTAGTCTCAACTCCTGCGTCTTTGTTTCCAATAATCTAATCTAAAGGATGATTCTTTTGTACTCATCTGCTAGGTGTCTTTGGAGGCACCTGTTGAAATTTCTCTTTTGCTTCTATCAAATTCTCTTCATATTCCTCTTCTACTTCCTTTTCATCTTCTACTTCTTCTTTGAAAAGTTGTTCCATTGATTCATTTTCTTCTTCCTTTGATTTTGGTCTGTCTATTTCATCAATTGTTACGTTGATGCTTTCTACAACTTTGTTCAATATCAGATTGTAACACTTGTATGCCTTTCTTGTACTTGAGTAACCAACAAGTACTCCTTTGTCCACACAAGAGTCAAACTTTCCCATTCTTCCATCTTCTCTTTTGATGTAGCATTTGCTTCCAAAAACTCTGAAGTGCTTCACATTTGTTCGTCTTCCTTTCCATAGCTCATAGGGAGTTTTGTCAATGTTGTTTCTAAGAATTACTCTGTTTTGAATGTGAACTGTTGTATGCACTGCCTTTGTCCAAAATATACCTGTCAATTTGGAATCCATTAGCATTGCTCGAGCCATTTCCTATACTATCATGTTCTTTCTTTCAACAACTCCATTATGTTGAGGTGTCCTAGCAACAAAGAATTGCCTTTTTATTCCATGACTGCTACAGTAGTCCATAAATTTATTTGAAGTGAACTCTCCTCCATTATCAGATCTCAAGCATTTGATTTTTGAATCCATTTCATTTTCAACCATTTCCTTGTAGATATTGAAGTTTTCAAAATCTTATGACTTAGTCTTGAGAAAGAAAACTACAATCATTCTTGTATAATCATCAACTAATAACATAAAGTATTTCTCACCTTTTAAACCCTTTGTTGTAGTTGGTCCAACTAGATCAATATGCACAATTTCCAATGTTCTTTTCATTGAATATTCCTTTGATTTGAACCTGGTCTTTGTTTGTTTTCCTTATTGACAATGCTTGCATAAAGTGTTGGTTGGTTTCATGATCTGGGGCATTTCTCTTACTGCTTCTCTTCTGCTAACTTTGACAAGGTTATCAAAATGTATGTGACCCATTTGTTGGCATAGGGGCAGACCCAGGGTTCAACGCTTCAACATTGCACCAACAAAACCCTAACTATCGGCCCTTTCGACAACACCTGCGAAGCAGATGAAGTCTCACTCGAGGTAGAGGTAGGGGTGGTTGTAAGACTCAAGTGTCTGCAACCTTATCTAGGACACAGATCTGTGATTCTTACTCTTAGAAAGCACTTTAGAATAGATCGTTCATCAGTATTTACCCTCATGGCACTCTACAGATGGCACAGAGATTACAACATTCACTTAGATCTAGGTTAAGTTAGTCCTTAGCAACAGCGAAATAGGTCTAGCACTCAGCACTTCCATATATGTCAAATCTATACCCATACATCTAAGAAGCACAAAGAAAAGTGGATCTATCTAAGTACATCATATCAAATCTCATAGCATAATCATATCAAGCACAACACATGGAAAGAAACCAACACATTAGGTTAAAGCACCGAGCACAACACACAAAGTTACCGTGGTTCACCCCCACCCTAGGGCTACGTCCACAAAGTCTTATTCTTCTTTATTAGCTTTGGTTAATCGAGTTACAACACAGAGCTCACACTTGTTCTCCGCATAGGACAGGAGATCTACGTTCACCTCACCAGATCCTCCTTCCCCAAGTAGATCTAGCACAGATCTTTTTTACAATCCGTGCACTCAGCACTTACAACACTTGCACTCAACTTTGTAAGTCGGTCACACAATATACACAAAGCCTTTTCTATCACTTAGCTTAGCTTCTTGCCCCCTCTTACATTGCTTAGATACTTATTTATACTTTACAAAAGAGGCCTAAACATGGGTAAACCCATGGGTCGACATCCCTTTCCCATTACATTAACCCAAAACCCTAAAAGGGCCCCAAAATTGGGTCGAGATCCTGTGATCTCTGCTTCCCCTGGTGCTCCATCTTTGACAGGCTGTCGAAGTCCAAAAATGATCAAATATGACCAAGTGTTCCTCAAAACTTGGTCAAATCCCAATAGGTCCCCAACACTCACCTGTGACTCGTTCTGAGTCACTCTGGTCTGATCAACTCTGCTTCGAATGTCTCGAGCTTGGACCAAGCTATTTGGACCTACTGCAGTGTGACAACCTCTTCCTCGGTGAACTCCTAGATCACTGCATCTTTTACTAGTCATTCCATGAGTTGTTCTGCGGTGATGAAAACCTATTCAAGATCACCTACCTGGCTCTCAACTTCAGTGAACAGTTGGCATGCTTTCTCTTAGAGTGGTTGAAGTTGTTGAGAGACTTCCATCACTTTAATTTGCAGCATGTGTACCTATTGTTGGGCGGTGCGTTGTTCTAGAAATATCTTCATTCTTTCAACTGGGGTCAAGGCCTTCAACTGCGCCTGTAGCGTATCTACATGTTGCTTTGCTTCTTGGAGCTATGCCTCTAATGTCTGCAATTCTGGGTTCTCTGTGAGGTTCTCATAAGTCTGGGCACTTCTAGCGCTCAACTGCTTACATTCCAAAGCCAAGGTTTTTAACCTGTCAACTGCGCTACGGGTAGTTGCCTCCCTTAGATCTCTTACTTCTTAGGGAGTCTCGGGCATGGTACAAAGTTCCATATCTGTTATGCATTGCTGAATTTGTTGGATTACTTCTTCAAGTTGTGCCACCTGCTATGGGACACGTTCTTCAATTTTTACTTCACTGACCATCACAGAGAAAACTTCTTTGTTAACTCGTTCTTGTACGTCAAGTTGCTCTGCTAGCAATTGGTCCTTTCTATGTTGTAACTATGCTTTCTCCTCCTCCCACTTCACTTGTATGGCAAGTTGTTCCTATTCTTCCTTCCTCTATGGTACTATAAGTGCACTCTATACTTGTGTTAAAGCCTGGGTGGCTTGCAATGTGTCTTCTTGAGCTCTTCGAAGGTGAGCTTTAACTTTCTCGGTGACCTGGTGTAATTGGGTGGGCTCATCGCCTGTTTCTATTGTTCCTGTCGTCAAGGGCGTAGTAGAAACGGCTCGGCTAGACTAGAGTGCCTGGTGCAGTTCTTGAATTTCACCCGTGAGTCGGCTGAATATCTCCTCCTGCTTCACTTCTTGCCTTCCTACGATCTCTAGTAAGGCATCATTCAGCGTAGCGATTAAGAATTCGAAGTCGTCTTGTGTAAGGGTAGTCTTAAACGTAGTCCGAGTGGCCTTAGTTTTCTTTCGGGATGAGGGATTTGGTGGGGTGAACTTCCTTTTCTTAGAGGGATCCTCCTCCTCTTTAGGCAGAGTAACCTCACCTTTGTTTTTCTCAACCTCTGTGCCACCTAGTTCTTCACCATCACTTCCCTGCACAGGTGAGATCGAAGTAGTCTTCATGGATGTGCTATGGATATCTTGAACTTCATCATCCATATTAGTCTTGTTCGGTCCAGGTGTATCTAGTATAGCTTCAGGGCTGTCCACATCGTATATTTCTGCAGGGTCTGCTGGAACAAGGGGGTCTGCCAACCATTCCTTGGTAATCTGCTCCAAGTCTTCTTCTGTCAACTTGTAGTACGACTAGAGTTGTTGTTTGTGCTCATCAGTGTGTGCTGTGATATAGGTGAAGTGGTGGTCCACGCTGAATTTGATCAAAGATATAAACCTATGAATTGTGTTTGGTGTGAGGTGTGATGTAGACTGGACTTCATTCTTCAATTGGTTGTAATAAGTGTGGAAGACGACATTGGACTACCACTGCTTGTTCATGTCGCTAGAGTACCACAGCATACAGAACTTCGTGGCCAGTGGTTCGAAGAGTTCAATCTTCAAAAAAGTGGCACCTTATGGTAGCTCCCAAGGGATGAAAGCGATGAGTATGAGCAACCAACTAAATTGGAACTCATACCCTTGGTCTTGCACTTCTCTTTAGTCAAGCTCTAGCAGATTTACAAGGCAATTCGCCTAGTTCCTTTGTATTCCCTCCGCGCACTTCCCTGCGAGGTCAACTACAAATCCAGTCACATGTGTGGGTCTCTTCTTGCAGACTAACTTCCCTGCGATCATATAGAAACCGAGGCGCACTACTGCATTCTCGATGGAGGCTACCTTGTAGCCTCGCATGCCCTTCTCTAGATCGCCATATGTGTCTTTTATTCGCTGGGCGAGAACGCGATATGCGGTCTTTCCAGGGTAAAAACCTTGCAGGTCAGGGCCCTGCATGCTTAGCGTTGTGATCTGATTGATCATAATCAGATCCACAGTGATGTGGCGGTCCAACCATAAGTATCCTCCGTGGTAGCAGGACAGCAAAAATCGGACGCATGCATTCGCTTCCTGATGCCTCCCGAAATGAGGAATCTCCATTACATTGAGGAGGGTTGACTACACGAGGTTATGGGTCCATTTTTGAGGGACAATATTTGGGTTCCTCCCTTTTTTGATAGTTAAGTACTTGTGTGGAGCTAGCATACTGTAAACTTTGCGATCTCCAAGGTTAAAATCACTAAATTTCATTGTTGTGAGCTTATCCTAGTCAGCAGGAACTACGCACACCCCTTTCGGGAGGTACGTAGTGACCAAAGAAATGTTGAAGTATCTGGGTACAGTGTCTCAATTCATTGTGCTGCTTAGCGGTGGGATATACTTAGGCCAGATACTTGGGATCATCTTCACAATGGTGAAGTCGTTTCCGAGCTTAGATTCTCTTTTCGAAGGCGTTCGGGATGGTCCTGCTCGAGCAGTGGAGGGGGAAGCTGGAAATTCTCCCGAGGACGATGCATGTACACCTGTAGACACTCCTCGCTCTGAAATGACTCTCTCAATCATTAAGTCAATTAAAACTTCCTCAACTACTTTCTCAGTAGTGTTGAGCTCGTCTGACATACAAGCTTGGGTCAGCTATCTTGGGTGCGAAAGGAATTTAGAGACTACAGTGAATAGTATGGGAACAAGGTAATGATCTCAAGGTGAATCAATCTCAGGTTCTATGCTCAAATTCTATGTTAGAAAAAATTATTCTTGGTGCGTGGCGCGATGGACTAAGTAGGGAAACTTAGCAACAGTTTGTTGGCAATAGTTATGATCCTTCATTAACTCATGTTCAACCCGTTATGGCGTGTTTCAACGATTGGACGACAAACCTTTATTTATTTTCTTCCCATTCAGAGCGGAAGTCGAACAGATATATCGGCCCCAACAACTATATTTCTTTGTCATGGAGAAGTACTCTATGTCGTTGTTCTGATATCTCGGCGAAGCTCCAATTCTGCAAATTTTCTTTCTGCTAAGTATCCTCTAGAACCTCTTGTAACCTTACAGTATTAGCCCTTTTCTTTCTTAACTTTCTAGCCTTATTCCTAGTGATCTTCATCTCAGTAATGATTTTACCATTCTGATGCTTATCTTCTATGGTCCTAGTTAATTCGCGTTGTTGAAATTCGTTCCTAGGGTTCTTGGATAATACTTCTTCTGTATCGAAAATAGGTAACTCAATCTTTTGCGGATCCTCTAGTGTTCTCTTATCCTCGACATCGGAGTTTCTAGTATTAAATATCTGTGATCTGCTCTTATGTTCTTCAATCAAGTGTGCGATCCTTCTGGTCATAAAGTCTTTTAACTCTTACTTCTTCTATTCCAAAACTTCTTCTTCCTCTTTTCGTCTGGCTTGTTCTCTATCAATCCAAGGTTTTCCTATGAGCATGGTAAACGAAGCGTTGTCTTCAAAAAATTTAATAATCTCAAAGTCTTCCTTTGTCGAAGTTCCATTAATAGTCATAGGTATCGGGCGAGCCTTCCACACAGGTTTACTAGCTTTCCTCTGAATAAACTTGTCCCTCCTAGGGAAGGGATCATGGCAGGATTTCCTATATCTTCCCAAGTTCTTTCTAGCATAATGTTCACTTGTGTTTCTTCATCAAGAATACAGTCAATGTCAAAGTCCCCTATTCTTGCTTCAACTTGCTCCTTTTATTTGAAGATCTCTAGTAATCGGACATCTTTATGTTCCTTCAGGGTTTCTTTTATCCGTATTAATATTTTCTCTGATTCTTGTTGAGTTTTTGCCTTTTCTGGGTCTGCCTTCTAGTCTTCTTGATTCAGATTCAACCTTTCCAACTTAGTGATCATTCTAGGGAAATACAATACATCGTGGTCCAAATCTTTGCAACAGAGACAACTAGGTTTTCTCCCAGGGAATTCCTTAGAAAGATGTCATGGTCTTCTGAAACTGTAACAAAGAGTTAATCCTCTCTTTCTCTTCAATGATCCCCAACTCTTCTTGTACTGCACATTAGGATAATAATGGATAGCCTGCAAAAATTTCTTTCTAGGATCCTGCATCCACTTGTTAGTCCAGACATTCTTTCTATGCATAGGTATAACATATCTATCATTATACTTATTAGATCTATTCATATCAAACTTTCTTTCATCTATTAATGCCCTAGTTTTTAAGCTAGGACATAATCTATCAAACATACCTAGATCCATGCTCTAGAAACAAAAAACAAAATCACTTATCTTACTTCTACAGAGCACAAAGCTTCCAGATCTAAGGACTTTTGACTATTATTACCTTTATTAGAGCACAAAGCTTACATATCTTACCTCTTTTCTGCAGATCTGACTTCTTTCTTTCAGAAATTTCCACTTTTACTTTTCTTAGAGAACAGAGCGTTCAGATCTCGCTTCTTTTCTTCAAATCCAGTCTTCCTTTCTTCAAATATGACCTTATTCCTGGCACAAAGCTTCACAAGTTGAGTAAAAATCTACGCACTAGGGCAATAGATCTACCCACAGAGATTTCTTTTGCACAAAGTTTCTTCTTCCTCAGTTCCCAGCAATCACAGCTTCAATTCCCAACAATGAAACCATTTGTGGGCATAGGGGAAGACCCAGGGTTCAATGCTTCAACAACGCACCAACAAAACCCTAACTATTGGCCTTTTCAGCAACACCTGCGAAGCACATGAAGTCTCACTCGAGGTAGAGGCAGGGGTGATTGCAAGACTCAGGTGTCTGCAACCTTAGTTGGGACACAGATCTGTGATTCTTACTCTTAGCAAGCACTTTAGCATAGATCATTAATCGGTATTTACCCTCATGGCACTCCACAGATGGCACAGAGCACCGCATCATTCACTTAGATCTAGGTTAAGCTAGTCCTTAGCAACAGCAAAATAGGTCTAGCACTCAACACTTTCATATATGTCAAATATATAACCATACATCTAAGAAGCACAAAGCAAAGTGGATCTATCTAAGTATATCATAGCAAAGCACATAACATAATCATATCAAGCACAACACATGTAAAGAAGCCAATACATTAGGTCGAAGCACCGAGCACAACACACAGAGTTACCGTGGTTCACCCCCACCCTGGGGCTACGTCCACAAAGTATTATTATTATTTATTAACTTTGGTCAATCGGGTTACAACACAGAGATAACACTTGTACTCTGCATAGGACAGGAGATCTGCACGCACCTCGCTAGATCCTCCTTCCTTGAGTAGATATAGCACAGAGCCTTTTTACAATCCATGCACTCAACACTTACAGCACTTGCACTTAGCTCTGCAAGTCGGTCACACAATATACACAAAGTCTTTTCTAGCACTTAGCTTATCTTTTCTCCCCCTCTTACATTGCTTAGCTACTTATTTGTACTTTACAAAATAGGCCTAAACATGGGTAAACCCATAGGCCGACATCCCTTTCCCATTGCATTAACCCAAAACCCTAAAAGGGCCCCAAAAGTGGGCCGAGATCCCGTGATCTCTTCTTTGCATGGTGCTCCATCTTTGACAAGTTGTCAAAGTCCAAAAATGGTCAAATGTGACCAAGTGTTCCTCAAAACTTGCTCAAGGGACAACACCATTCTTTTGTGCCATAGCCAACTTTCATCTTCCTTTCCTAGACAACAAATTTCATTTCCAATTCTACTTAATACATATATGTTTCTTGAAGTTATCGCAGTTGTAGCAATCAATTTTCCTTAACCTTGTTTTCTTATCTCGCATTTTTTTGAATTGAAAGTAACTTTATGAACTTGGTCACACATTTGACTCACACTTAGAAGATTAGGTTTCATATCTTCTACTAGTAGAACATTTTCTAACTTGGTATTTCTGTTCCCAATTCTGACTGTGCCTTTTCCAATGATTTTAGTTGAATCATCATTTCCAAAGGAGACTGATCCATATCTTTCCTTTCATAATGTAAGAAACATGTCTCTATCACCTGTCATGTGTTTTAAATAACCATTTTCAACATACCAACCATGTTTCTTATGCTTAGCTTATAGAGCAAGTGTGCATTCTTCATAGCTATATTGATCCTACTTTCTTATCCATGTCCTTTTCTGAGGTTACTATTTGTGACTGTTGTTATTCTGTTGTGGTTCTCTAAAAGGGAATGTCATTCTCCAATATTTATCTATGTGTCCAAAATTGTTACATTTTTAACATTCCACTTTAGTCCTCAAAGATTCAAACCTGTTGTAATTTCTTCTTTGTGTTAAACTAGGTGTTGGCCCTTGACCAAGTTTTGGGAGATTCTTGGTCATGTTGACCTATTGTGGACTTCGACAGCCTGTCGAAGGAGGAGCACAAGACGAAGCAGAGATCATGGGATCTCAGCCCCTTTTGGGTCCTTTTTGGGTTTTTGGGATTATGTAACGGGATTGGGATGTCGGCCCATGGGTTTACCCATGTTTACGCCTATTTTGTAATATATAAATAGATGCTTAGGCAAGATAGAAGTAGTAGTGCATCTATGTGGTGTATGCAAGATGGCTATGTGCTAAGAACAAGTATGGTTTATATATTCTCTGTGCATGACTGTAAGAGACTTGCAGAGATAAATGCAAGTGGTGGTAACAAACTGTGGAAATCTTTGTGTTGTAACGCAAGGAAGAAGGATCTAGCGAACTGCACAGATATTTTGTCCTATGCGAAGAAGGGTTTTGAGGCTTTGTGCTTGTAACTAGATGACTGAAGACAATAAATAAGAAGAGTTGGTGGATGTAGCCCCAGGGTGGGGGTGAACCATGTAAATATTGTGTTACTCTACTCTGTGTGATGTTCTGATGCGTTTATATGTTAATTGCTAAGTGCTTTGAGATGACTAGATAAATCTGCTTATGCTTAGTGCTAATGATATGTGATAATGTCAGGTCTGATCTATATGAATATGCTTAGTGCTTGATCTGCTAGATATTATCTATTTACCTATGCTAAGTGCTTAAATACATTAGATTAGTGTGAATGTTGCGAAGCTCTGTTTTATCAATGAAGTGGACATTGATTTCATATTGAGGAATTGAAAGTGCTAAGTGCTCTATTAAGTATCATAATCACAGATCTGTGTCCCATCTAAGGTTGCAGACACCTGAGTCTCGCAACCACCCTTGCCTCTACCTCAGGTGAGACTTCATCTGCTTTGCAGGTGTTGCCAAAAGGGTCGGTAGTTAGGGTTTTGTTGGTGTTTTGTTGTAGCATTGAACCCTGGGTCTGCCCCTGTGCCAACAAATGGTTCCATTGTCGGGACCTGAAACTGTGATTGTTGGGAACTAAGGAAGAAGAAGCTTTGTGCAAAGATTCGTCCCGAAGTTGTGAAATCTCTGTGCATAGATCTGTTGCCCTAGTTCACAGTATTCTACTTGATTTATAAATCTTTGTTCTAAAGAAAGAAACCGGATCTGAATAAAGGAGATCAGATCTCAAGGAGAGAAGCAAGTTTTGTGCTCTAAGAAAGGTAAAAGTGAGAATTTTTGAGGTAAGATATGCAATCTCTGTTCTATGATAAAGGTATGAATAGTGAAACATTTTAGATCTAAAAGCTTTTTCTCTGTATAAGTAAGATAAGTGGAAATTTTTGTTTCTAGAGTATGGATCTAGGTATGTTTAATAGAGTCTATACTAGTTTGAAAACTAGGGTATTGATAGATGAAAGAAGATTTGATATTAATAGATCTGACAAGAATATTGAAAGATATGTTATACCTATGCATAGAAAGAATGTTTGGACTAAAAAATGGATGCAGGATCCTAGAAATAATTTGTTGCAGGTTAGCTCCTATGATCCTAGCATGCACTACAGGAGAAGTTGGGGACCATTTAAAAGAAAGAGAGGATTAGCCCTTTGTTACAGTTGCAGAAAACTGGGACACCTTTCTAAGGAGTGACCTGGAAAAAGACCTAGTTGTCTTTGTTGTAAGGCTATGGACCAT
This sequence comes from Picea engelmannii, assembly GCA_009831015.1. Classification (NCBI taxonomy): domain Eukaryota; kingdom Viridiplantae; phylum Streptophyta; class Pinopsida; order Pinales; family Pinaceae; genus Picea; species Picea engelmannii. The sequence continues at coordinate 290,975 of ML785880.1, forward strand.
GAGGTGTTGGATTTCCCTAGAATGATTGCTAAAGTTGAAAGAATGAATCTGAATCAAGAAAACCCTAAGGCGGATCCAGAAACGAAGACTATGGTAGAATCCCAGAAAGAATCTGAGCAAGTATTGCTACAGATGAAGTAAACCCTGGATGACCACCGACATGTCATATTATCGGAGATCTTCAAAGAAAAAGAATTCCTCGAAGAAAGAATAGGAGACTTTGACATTGATTGTGTTTTGGATGAAGAGAAACAGGTGAATATCATGACAGAGAGAACTTAGGAAGCTATAGGGTGGTCTGTTATGATTCCTTCATTAAGAAGAGTAGGATTGTTCAGAGGAAAACTGGTAAACCTATGTAGAAGGTTCACTCAGGTACCTATGACTGCCAATGGAACTTCGATAGAAGAATATTTTGAGATTATTAAATTTGTTGAAGGAAGCACCCCATTTACTATGTTAATAGGAAAACTTTGGATTGACAGAGATTGAGTCAGACGAAAGGAAGAAGAAGAAGTCTTAGAGAAGAAGAAGAAAGAATTAAAATACTTCATGACCAGAAGGATCGCACACCTGATTGAAGAAAAGGAGAACATATTGAATTGATTTAACCCTAGAGACCCAAATGTTGAAGCTACAAGAACATTAGAAGACCCATGGGAGACTGAAGTACCTATCCTAGATAAAGAAGAGGTATTACCCCTGAGTCCTAGGAAAGAATCTCAACAGTGCGTAGTGACTATGTCAAATGAAGATAAGAATCAGAATGGAAGAAGACATACCGAGACGAAGCTCACTGGAAAGAAGGCTAGGAAGCTAAGTAAGAAGAGGGATAAGATTGAAAAGTTGCAGAAGGTTCCAGAGGTAACTTCGCAGACGGAAAAATTTCAAAATTGGAGCTTCATCGGGATATCATAACAGCGACACATGGCACTTCACCATTGCGAAGCAATATAGTCGTTGGGGACATTATAACCGTTCGATCGACGCTCCAAATGAGAAGAAATGAAATTATGGTTCATCATCAGACCATTGGACCATGACATAATGGAAAAAACAGAGTTAATGGAGGCTCATACCCATTGCAAGCAAACTCTTGTCGAGTTACCTATTTATTCTATCGCGCCATGCACCAAGAACACTTTTGCTAACCAAGAGTTTGAGCCCGTAGAGTAAGTGAATTGTATACAGTGATCATTGCGCTCTTGTTGTTTATTCTAGTGCAGTGTCTAAGTTAATTTGACTCTGATCTAATTAATCTCAAGCACGTATGTCTAAGGAACTCAACGCAGTCGAAGAATCAGTGACAAAAGTACTCCTTGAACTGATGAATGAAAGATTCATGTCAAAGAGAGGATTATCCACAGGTGTACAAGAATCATCCACGAGAGGACTACCAGCCGCTCTATCAACTGCTCGAGCTGAACCATCTTGGCCATCAGATGAGAAGCGAAAAAAGCACAGGGATGATCTCACAAATGCTAAGTTGATTCCGAGCATATTACCCACCTATCTACCACCTCTGAGTGGTGAAATAAATTGAGACAGTGTACCCAGAGACTTTGAGTACGCCCTGGTCACTGCATACCTCCCGAAAGGGATACGCGCAATTTGCACAGACAAAGAAAATATTGCAGCGTTGAAGTTTAGAAACTTCAACCTTGGCGACAAGAAGGTCTACAACATCCTCACCCCGCATAAGTAGATTACCAGAACAAAGGGAAAGAATTCGAAGATCGTCCCTCAGTCATGGACCCATAACCTCGCGCAGTCCACTCTGTTGAATGTTATGAAGATTCTGCACTTCGGATGATACCAGGAGGTGAATGCATGTGTCAAATTGTTGTTGTCTTGTTACCATGGATGTTATATATGGTTAAATCGTCGTATAATATTGGATCTGACGTTGATAAATTGGATCACTGGGCTTAGTATGCAAGGACCCGACCCATAGGATTTATACCCTGGAAAGCCCATGGACCACGCTCTCACACAAAGGATCAAGGACACTTATGGCAATGTCGAGAAGGGAACACGAGGCTACAAGGTATCTTCTATCTAGAGCAGTGTAATGCACCTTGCCTATCAATTGATCGCATGAAAGTTAGTACGAAAGAACCGACCCACCCAAGTCACCGGTTTTGTAGTCAACCTCGCAGGGAAGTGCACGGAGGGCCTACAAATGAATTGGGCAAAGTACCTGGTGAACCAATTGGAACTAGACTGCAGAGAAGCACAAGATCAAGGGTATGAATTCCATTTCATCTGGATATTGATCATGATCACTTTCATTCCCTAGAAGATGTTGGAAGGTGTGACCTTCCCAGAGATCGAGCCCTTTGAACCTTTGGTCGTGAAGTTCAATACATTGTGGTATTCCAGTGACATGAATAAGCAATGGCAGCAAATGCCATGTTCCACACATACTTAAACCAGTTGAAGGTAGCCATACAGTCCGCGCCTCACATAACTCTAAATACCTTACACAGGTTTTTACCTTTGATGAAGTTCAGTGCTGATAGGAATTTCATTTATATCAAAGCACGCGTCGATGAACATAAGCAACAAATTCAGTCCTACAACAAGATGACAGAGGAGGACTTGGAGGAGATCACCAAGGAATGGTCGGTGGACCTCCTTATTCCAGCAGACCTTGCGGAGATATCTAACATAGACAGCCTAGAAACTATGTCGGATACACCCAAACCTAGAAAGATAAAGAAGACTGAAGAGGTTCAGGATTTAGAAAGTGAATCCATAAAGAATGCTTCCATCTCACCCGAGCAAGGAGGTGATGGCGAAGAGATAGATGGCATAGACGTTGAATAGATTAAAGGTGAGGTTACACTGCCTAGAGACAAGGAGGACCCCTCAAAGAAAAGGAAGGTTTCCCCTTCGAAGCCTTCTTCCCGGAAGAAATCAAAATCCTCCATGACCAAGATGCAGACTATCCTCACCCAAGATGACTTTTATTTCATCGTAGTAGCCCTGAATGATGCTTCATCAAAGATAGCAGAAAAAGAAGAGGCTAAGAAGGAGGAGATGTAAAATCGAATTGAGGTTGAGCTCCAAGGGGTGCAGCAGGCACTACAGTCCATCCACGCAGTCGCCACTGTGCCTCTGCCATTAGGAACACTAGAACTAGGAGATGAACCAGCTCAAATCCACCGCCTAGCTGATATAGTCGAAGATCGTCTTCGATGAGCGCAAGAATAAATAGCGTAAGCCACCCAGGCTTTGACACAAGTACATGGAGTACTTTTCGAACAACGCAGTGTTGTAGAATGGGAAGATCTTGCTCTCCAAGAAAAGTTCAATGAAGAAAAATCCCAACTGCATAAATAAAAAGAACAGTTGCTCGTGGAGAAACTCGAAGTAAAGGAAATGGTCAACTGAGTGCTTCACTCTATGACAGTCATAGAAGTAAAGGCCAAAGAGAGAGTTCCACAACAAGTAGTGCAACTTGAAGAAGTGATCTAGTATCTACAGCAATGAATAGCATATTTAGATCTATGCATTGTGCCCAAGACCCCGCAAGATGTAAGGGACTAGTGAGAAGCAACTTCCCGCAATGCAGTTGAGAGACTGAAGGCTCTTTCTGGTGAGTGCAAGCAGCTGAGTAACCGTAGTGCCCAAACATATCAGAATCTCACTGAGAATCTGGAATTGTAGGCACTGGAGTTGCAGCTCTAGGAAGCGAAGAAACATGCAGAGACACTGCAGGCACAGCTGAAAGCCCTAGCGGCCATAGAAATAATGAAGCGATCTCAAGAGCAATGCACCGCCCAGAAGCAGATCCATACGATTCAAAGCAAAGTTATGGAAGTAACTTAACGGCTCCAACCAGTACAAGATAAGGCATGCCAATTTTTCATGGATGTTGAAATTCAAGGAGAAGAGCTAGAGCAGGTTGTCACCATAGCAGAACAATGCCTAGAAGGGCCCATGAACGACGTAGTAATCCAGGAGTTCACTAAGCAAGAGATCGTAGCACAACAACAGGTCGAAGAAGCTCGAGCCAAGCTCGAGGTGTTTGAGGGAGAACTAGTCAGACCAGAGTGATTCGGGACAAGTCACAGGTGAGTGTTGGGGGCCTGTTGGCCCTTGACCAAGTTTTGGGAGATTCTTGGCCATGTTGACCTATTGTGGACTTCGAGAACCTGTCGAAGAAGGAGCACAAGATGAAGTGGAGATCATGGGATCTTGGCCCCTTTTGGGTCCTTTTTGGGTTTTTTGGATTATGTAACAAGATTGGGATGTCAGCCCATGGGTTTACTCATGTTTAGGCCTATTTTGTAATATATAAATAGATGCTTAGGGAAGATAGAAGTAGTAGTGCATCTATGTGGTGTATGCAAGATGGCTATGTTTTAAGAACAAGTATGGTTTATAGATGCTCTGTGCATGACTATAAGAGACTTGCAGAGCTAAGCGCAAGTGGTGGTAATAGATCGTGGAAAGCTTTGTGTTGTAACGCAAGGAATAAGGATCTAGCAAGATGCACAGATCTTTTCTCCTATGCGAAGAAGGGTTTTGAGTCTCTGTGATTGTAACTGATTGACTGAAGACAATAAAGAAGAAGAGTTGGTGGAAGTAGCCCTAGGGTAGGGGTGAACCACGTAAATATTGTGTTACTCTGCTCTGTGTGATGTTCTAATGCGTTTATATGTTATTTGCTAAGTGCTTTGAGAGGATTAGATAAATCTTCTTATGCTTAGTGCTAATGATATGTGAGAATGTCAGATCTGATATATATGAATATGCTTAGTGCTTGATCTGATAGATCTTATCTATTTACCTATGTTAAGTGCTTAAATACAATAGATTAGTGTGAATGTTGTGAAGCTCTGTTTTATCAACGAAGTGGACATTGATTGCATATTGAGGAATTGACGGTGCTAAGTGTTCTATTAAGTATCATAATCACAGATCTGTGTCCCAGCTAAGGTTGCAGACACCTGAGTCTCACAACCACCCCTGCCTCTACCTCAGGTGAGAATTCATCTGCTTCTCAGGTGTTGTCAAAAGGGTCGATAGTTAGGGTTTTTTTGGTGCGTTGTTGTAGCGTTGAACCCTGGGTCTACCCCTGTGCCAACAATAGGCCTTCTTGGATAACCCCTTTGTGTATGACTTTCAAAGTTGTTTGTGTTCCTGTTGTTATCTCTTCAATTCATAGCTTTATGTCCAAAATTATTACATGCATAACATAAACCAAAAAATATAGTTTGATACATGGGAGTTGAAGATCTTCTGAAAGGATGTACTCTTATAAATTATTGTTTTTCATGAGTCCTATCTGTCGGTTGTTTATTCTAAAATCTTAATCTTCTTGGTGGAGATCTTCCTATCCCCCTTGATTGTTTCTGCATACATTTTTGTATATGCTTCTTTCTTTGTTGTTTTGGAGATTCATCATTTTTTTGTCTGATTGTATCCAAGTCCGAACTTGTCATGATGAGATTTTTGACTGCTGATAATTTCATCCAAAACTTTTGATTTGTTCTACATATTTTTCTTTTGAAGATCCTTTCTTAATGTGACAATCTTTGCTTCCATATTTTCAATGATCTTGTCTTTTTCTTCCAGTTGTTCTTTGAGTGCTTCTTCAATTCTTTTATCTTCTTCTATCTGAACCTTCAAATTTGTGATCGTTTGTTCTAGTTCTTGAGTGTCTTCTTGTCTATTTTTGCTTGTAGTTTCTTGTTTTTCTTCTTTTCTCTTCTGATAACTTCTATGGAACTCATTAATTCCTCTCGGTAGCCAACTTGTGCCTCTTCCAATTCTTCTTCGAATTCTTCATATTCTTCTTCGGCTTCTTCATATTCTTCTTCAGAGTCTTGTTTATCAGAGTCTTCTACTGCCATGAATAGAACTCTTTCTGTCTCACTATCACTGACTTCATCTTCATCTGATGATGAGATGTCTTCTTTGGTGCATAAGATTTTCTTGAAAACTTTCTTTGTGGTTCTTTTCCTTTATATGTTTGCTTGCCTTTTGAGTAACCTTCATCTTTTCTCTTTTTCTTATAAGGAAATTTGTTAGAAAAATGACCGATACCATCACAATTAAAACAAATTAAAGGAATATTACCTCTATACCTATCGCCAGTTCCCTTGTTCGGTCTTTTGACAAAGTTGGCCACTTCTTCATCATCTTTCGAGACGTCACTATTGCTGCTATGTTCTTCTTTTTTCCTTCCCTTTTGCTTTGACTTTTTGGATTATTTGAAGGCTTCTTCTTTTATATCTGGATCTTCCTGTCCAGTTCTCATTTCATATGTTGTGAAGATTCCATGTAATTTGTCCATGCTTATTGAGTTTAGATCTTATCTTTCTTCTAGTGCTAATATCTTAGGGTCAAATCTCATAGGAAGAGATCTTAGTACAATTTGAACAATTACAGATTCTTTGATTTCTTCTCCCAATCCTATGATTTCATTTACTATTTCATCAACTCGTAAAATGTAAGATGCAATATTCTCAACTTCCTTCATCTTAAGTTGTTCAAACTGACCTTTGTAAGTTTGAAGCTTTGTTGCTTTGACTTTTGAATCTCCTTCATAAATATTTTGAAGTTTGTCCCAAATCTCTTTAGTGGATTTACAATGTGAAACATTGGTGAATACCGTTTCACTAAGACCATTTAGAAGTGCATTTTTGGCTTTGGAATTATTTTGACCGAGTTTCACTGCTTTGTCATTTGTTGGCGGAACTGTTGGTGTTGTGTATCCATACATAATTGATTGCCAAATTTCAAATCCATGTGCCTATATATATGTTTTCATCCTTATTCTCCAAAATGCATACTTATGTCCATTGAACTGTGGTATTCCATTTTTATATAAGTTGTTTCTCTCCATGATCTACTTTTTAGTGGTTAAACTGATTTCTGAAGGAACCTGCTCTGATACCAATTGTTCGATTACTGAGAGGGAGGGTGAATCAGTAATAGAGAAATTTAATTCTTTTTAACCATATAATCCAAGTGTTATATCAATGTAGCATTATCATCCAATAAATGCAAAGTAAATAAGCAATGAACAAAATAACAACCATGCACATACACAGTACACCAATGTTTTACATGGAAACCCAAAGTGGGAGAAAACCACAAAATTCTTTTTCTTATATGTCTTGAAGAATTACATTCATTGGAAGCACCAACTTCCTTTTTTTTCCAGCTGCAACTAGAAGGAGGCTCCAACCCCCTTGTTTCTCAGGCTACAACCTGAAGGACGCTCCAACTCCCCTATTCTCTAGCTACAACCCCCTATGTTCTCTGGATACAACTGGAAGGTGGCTACAACCACATGTCCTTGCCCTGTCCAACCGCCCTGAAGTAGAAGTAGAATGATGGAACCACTATCAAACTACCACTTTGAGATATACCACTGTAAACTTGTACCAATAAACCTGAACCATGCATCAACCTGTACCTCAACCTGTAATCAACATGTACCATAAACAAGTGCATCAACCATGCACCAACCTGTACCAAAAAACTTGTAATCAACTTGTACCATAAACAAGTGCATCCAACCATGTACCAAGTATGTACCAATCATGTGTCAACTACTCATCAACTATGACTCATCAATATGTACCAACATCATAAACTATACACCTCATGTATGTGCCAACTCATCAACTACTTGTCTCAACCATGTACCCAACATGTACCTCAACCAAAATCCCTCATCAATATCATCATCTAAATATGATTTGTAACTTTGTAATAGACCTCGTGTATATGATCACATACCTGCAAACCTTCCTTAAATTTAACAAAAAGAGACTAGCATTTTCATCAAACTTTTTTTTAGTCTCACATGACTAGTTTTGGATTAGTCAAAAACCCTAACTTGAAATAATCATAACTATGTACCTGTAATGAATAAAGATATGAAACTGATATACAATTTTATTTAGTGTGTTTTGTGAAATTACTCTAGGTGTCACTACTTGGAACCTCTCAGAAAAGGATTTATAACAAAAATGGCATACCTTGCTGAATTCTGGCTTATTCTAAAGAGTGACCTTGTAGAGTGTGCCCCGGACGGAATATTTGTTGAATCCATTTGAAAATGTTACACAGAATAATAAATACTATACTCTAACAAACGCATTTGGTCTTACTAAATTTGGATCTGTTATTAATATGTTATGATGTTTTTACCCGAAACACTTGTTTTAGACTAGTTTCAGGACTAGCCACAAACCCTATTTTCCATGGAGTGTAACTCCAAAAATAGAATGACCCACAAGCTAAATGTTTTACCAAATACACTTGGATATGGTTCCTCAATGTCCTCTCAATATCACAGTCTAAATCATTCTAGAAAAAATGTTATTGCGAAAATGGTGAGATGACTTGTAAATAACATACCTTAGAAAGCATCATCAAAAGAATCTATCCTCCCTTGAATTCCAACCATCCTTTCTTCACCTTCCCTCTGAAATTTGACTTAGATATCCTTTGGTTACCTCATTCACCTATAGATATTAAATATTCTCTAGTGTGATGTAAAATGAGAGAGCCTTGCCTCTTATTTATATTCTCCATCTTCTAGGTCACTTAACCCATTTCTATGTCACTTAACCCATTTATAGGTCACTTAACCTATTTTCCTCATTTTTAGGGTTAACCACTTTCCATAATTAGAAATTTCTCCATTAATTTATCATTTAAATATTCTTCCTTGACTTTGTCACCTCATTTTATCATTTAAATAATCTTCTTTGATTATGTCACTTCACTTTATTATTTAAATAATCCTTCTTGACTTTGTCACTTTACTTTATCATTTAAATAATAATTTCTTTTTTTCAATCTCTTTGACTTCTTTGACCTTTTGGGGCTTCAAGCCAACATATAAGGGTCCTCCAACTTCGTAAGGCCATAACTCTCAAACCGTGAGGAGTTATGTGACGTTCCACATACGACCAGAAATGGTATGACATGTACTATCCATATAGAATAGTATTACCTTCAAATATATTAAAACTCATACCATTATACATCAAACAACCTTGGGTCCATTACCCAAACCTTTGTGCTATCAAAATTCACTACCAGAGTTTCTTCAAGGGTTGACATCAATGACAACCAACCTTAATCAACAATATTCTCCTCGATATTAACAACTACATTGATCTATGGACTAACACCTGATTGGTCCATGATATCTATTTAAATAGCTTGGAGGGTCATTTTTCAATGATCTATTATGAGAAAATATCTTGTAAATCTCTCTGTAATATTTTCTTTTGCATTAATAAAATTGCTCCAAGTGGGCACATTGGTTGGGGTCGTGAATGTTTCCCCACACGAGTTTTAACATGTAAAAACATCGGCATGTTGGTATTTTATATGATTGTGTGAGTGATTACTAAAGGTGTTTTTCCTCTATTGTAATACATGTGTTGTTGAACATGGTATCACAACACATTTGAAGACATGCTCACGTTCTAGATCGAGATAGTGAAATTGTGTTGCCACATCTCTGGTTTCTATCATTTCTATATATTTCTAAGATGAAAGGACTATTCCATTGTGTCTGGAGTTCTCGTTTCAATTAGGAATTCCTTTTGTTTCACTTGAAAAGGGTTATGTTTGCCCAAGATATGACCATTTCAGTCAGATCCAGAGGTATAAAGCTTGAATACACCCTTTTAAATTTTAAAGAGATAGTATTTTGGTTTTATTTCGATTTTTTGTTTTATATCTCCGAGTTGATACTCTTTTTTGTCTAAGTATGTTCTTTTCCGTGTGCTTAGTGTGATCTTGGAAAATCAAAAACATAGGGAAAAGGGTTTTCTTATCTGCATATGCTCTTTGTCGTGCACTCTATGCTATCTTAGTAAATTAGAAACAGAGGGAAAACTTACATTTTTCGGGTAAGCTAATTGAGTTCTGAACCTTGTTTCCATCGAGAAGAAAAAACAAATTATGGTGGGAAAATAGTTTTTTATGAGCACACTCTCCAAGAACGTCTTCCAAAAAAACAAAAACACCTTCAATCCTCCTTAACAATATAATGTGTTTTGCACTAGCTCACTTGCTTAAAAGTTGTTTTATTAAGTAAGAGGTCTTGAATTCAAGTCTTTTTTTTGAAAAAATTCATGCATCCATTGCAAAGTGTATTTCACTTAAATTATAAAAATGAATCACTATAAGTAGCTTTAAAATTGTATGTTAAGTTATTTATTTTGCCTGCAACTTTCATTTCTAAAGTAACTTCATTGTAAAATTGATCCTCTTTTTTTCTATAAAAGTGGGTCACTTCATAAGCAACTTATTTGTAAAAGTGAGGTTATAATAAGGAGGGGTATCACCACGTGGACCAACTTCTACTTGCCACGTGGCTCTTTGGTTACTATTTATTCTTTTTTTTTAAGGGCATAACTTTCACATCTGAAGTCTATTTTCAGTGCCAATTTTTTTTTAAAAGCCTAATTTTTTTAGAGCATTCCATCGAGGCCACCAATTTAAGATTTAAAATCCATATTCTTTGCATATTTAATATGGATTCTCCCAATGATCTTTTGTTTACCAGTACCTACTACTTATCATGGAAATCCCATATAGAGGATGTATTAAGAAGTAAATGAATGTATTGGATTACCTTGGGAAAAGAACAAGAATCCACTGATGATGAAAAGGATGCCAAATATATTAATAGGAATTATGAATCATGTGGATTAATCGGCATGTCCATCTCTCTTGATTTAAGGTTTCACCTTCAAGGAATTGAGGGAACGGATAAATCTTGGGAAAATATTGAAGTCGTGTTTGATAAACACAATATTATTCGAGCTCACCAGTTGGAAACATAGTTAATGAATTTTAGTTCAAATATTTTTCCTTGAATTGAATATTACTTATCTAAGTTCAAAACACTTAGAATTTTGTGTATAGATTTTCAACTAGATCTGAAGGAAGATCAATGCATATATGTGATTATCTCTAAGCTTCATAGTGCATATTTTGTTTTTGTATATACCTTTTATGCCACTAGAGAATCTCTAGTGAGTGATTATAAAGAACCCTCTCTTGAGTCCTTTTGTGATTCTCTAATTCTAGAACAAGATAAGCTTTTGAAACTTGGACTGATCAACACTGCAAGTACATCCAACAAACCCTTAGTGGACCAGAAAAATATAAATACAAGAATCCCAAGAAGCAACATACTCACCACAACAACAAGAAAAACAAGGGTACCAAACCCTCTTTGTCAACTTCTGCTGCTAATGGTGACAAAGGAGAAAAATATAAAAATAAGAAGACTCATAGCCATTGCAACTTTTGTGGGAAAGATGGTCATGTGGAGTCCAAATTTTTTAATAAGATGGGAGATTTGGAGGCAACAATGAAGAAGCACAACATCGGTATTGATTCTTCTTCTTCTAACTTTTCTTCTCATGGACATGCACTTTCTGCTTCTAGTTTCTCCTTCAATGCAACTTTTACTTATTCTTCTTCTTATGAGTGTTTTATTGATTCTCGAGCATATTATCATATGGATAAGGATAAAACCATATTTTCTACTTTAAATGAATGTAACAGCAAGAAAATATGTGTTGGCGATGATAGATCTCATAATGTTGTAGGTTCTAGAATAGTTCAAGTAGATAATGGTCATTTTCAATGATGTATTAGGTGCTCCAAGTTTTTCCTACAACCTTCTATTAGTATATCATATAACTCATTCAGTTGGAGATAAAACCATATATTTTTCACCTGAACAAGTTGTAATTAAGGATTTAAAATATCCTAAGCATGTCATCGCAACTGGAATTGTTGATGATATTACTAGGTTGTACAAGTTTGACAATTTTGGGTCATCATCTTTTCCATCAGTTTTTGTTGCTCATAGTGATGACTTGATAAAACTTTGGCATGAGCAGTTTGGTCATCTAAACTATCACTCATTGCAAAAACTATGTAATCTGTTGGAATATTGGTTGTTGTCATTGATGTCAACCCTAGTCATGTGTTTTGGACTGCAAGATTGATGAAGGTATTTGGACATGAAAGAAAATGCACATGTAGATACAAGACCCATGGATGGATAGTATACATCATGTTGTTTATGGTGGTATGTGGCACATCACGTGGATCCTCATGGTTGAGGAGAAATGAATTTTTGAAGATGACAAAGTGAATTGAAGAAGGAAGTACATGTAGGCCCTGAAAATAATTAAAGAAAAGAATTACAAAATAAGAAAGTGTCAGGTCGGACCTAATGTCAAAAGGAAGTGACATAAATGGAATAAATAAATATAATTATACATTCATTTTACACACAAGTCAAATTTCATAGGAAATCAGAAGTAAAGAACGTCGGATTTCAAGGGAGGATGAAGTCTTTTGGTGATGTGTTCTAAGGTATGTTATTTTCAGGTCATCTTACCATTTTTTATATAACTTGTTTTCTAGAATGATTTAGATGGTTACATTTCTATGGTATTGAGAAGACATATCAAGGTACCTATGGTAAAAATTTCAGCTCTTGATTTTCTATAATTATGGAGATACACTCTGTGGAAGATAGGGTTTGTGACCAATCCTGAAGCTAGTTAATAAACAAGTGTTCTGGGTAAAACACTCATAACTTCTTCATAGAGAATCCAAATGAAGTGGGAAAATTTTCATTGGAAAGAGTACGGATTGTAGTTTCTTTTGTGAGATTTTCATAATCGGATGTTAAATATTGAGTGTGGGGCATTCTTTGCACATTCAGTCTCCTGAATAGACCAGAATTGAATAAAGTCCATCATTCTTTCTATAACTTCTTTTTGGGGAGGATTCAAGGAGTGAAACTTGGAGGAGTTTCAAAGAATACATTGAGTAATGTTATCTACAGGATCAAAGTACTCCAAGAATTGAAGAATTGCAGAAATTGAAGAAGTCTCAGGAGCATTATCAGGTTCTATGTGATGATTGGTTGATGGTGATGATTTAATGTAAATTTTTATTATCTCTCATATATTCTTGGGTGGAAGGAAGTGGCAATGATGGAGAGTTAAATCCTTTATTGATATTGGAGGATTGTATCTTCCTCTTGGAGGTTTATCCCTCCCTTTACATTTGGAAGATGTAGCTACCTTTGGAAGTCATTACTTCCCTTGAACAATAACTATTGATTATTTCTCATATATTGTGCATGGTGTATTGTGGTATATTGGTGTAACTCTTATACTATTGTTCATTGCTCATTGGATATAGTTGAATGGTTTAAGTATAAATTTAAAAAGGTTCTAAATTGTACTTGATACTGATTCACCCCCTCTCAGTATCAACAATTGGTTTCAGAGCAGGTTACCTTCAGTACAGTTTAACCAATGGAAGGAAGATCCTATGCAGAAATGGAAGACAACATTCCAAATGGGATTCCACCATTTGATGGAAGCAATTTTGAATACTAGAGTAATAGAATGGAAACTTACTTGAAAGCTCTTGGGGCAGATGTTTGGTTCTTAGTTGCTTCAGGATACAATGCTTTGAAGAAACCAAAGACTGCAGCTCGGAAGGAAGGAAAAAGGAACAACAAATTGGCAATAGATACCATCCTGGATGGATTGACAGATTCAGCAAAATCCAAGGTGGGATCATGTGCATCAGAAAAAGCAATTTGGGAAAAGCTACAAGACCTTTATACAAGGGAAGAAGCAGAAGAAGAAGAAGAAGTTGAAGCAAATTACAACATCTCAAATTTCAAAGAAGAAAATAGAGGTCAGTTCTTTTTCTTTAATTGTGAAGGAGTAGGACATGTTGAATTCGAATGTCCTCATCCAAGGATTGAAAGACAAGACACTAAAGAAGAAAATTTCAATGAAGAAGAAGAAAATCATGAAGCAAAAATGATTCAACAAGAAGATGACAATCTTAAAAAATTGAAGCATGTTGAGATTGAAAATAGCAAGCTCAAAGACACGTGTAGAAAACTAAGAAGTGAATTGGTTAGTTATGAAAAGACAGTTGTAATCTTGAAGAAACAATTAGAATACTTTGAGAAACTAAGAGAAGAAACCATTTCCTTGAAAACTCTACTCAAAGAAGCAAGAAGAATAGGACAAGTAAAGAAGGTCCAAATGATGAAGAAAGAAGAAGATTGTGAGAAACTTGAACAAGAAGTTGTCTCATTGAGGAAGAGCTTAAGAAACTCTCAAGTGCCAAAAGACTTAACACAACTTGGATGGATGGGTGAAACTTCATACAAAGAAGATGCAAATACCAACAAGAAGGTTGAAGAAAGAGCTATACAGACAGTTGATGAGAAGTGGACCAGGATACCAGAAAGAAGGAATGATTACAAAAGAGATGAATATCCAAGAAGACCTCCTACCTTCAAGAATCAAAGAAGCTTCAATCAGTATGAAAGAAACTACAGAAGAGTAGATCATGAACCCAGATGGCTACATCACAAAGAAGGTCACTTACTCCAAGGTATCAACATTTCTTTCTTGGTCATTGTTATACTTGCAAAAATTTTGGACATAAGGCAATTAATTGCAAAATCAATGAAAGGAACAAATATGCAAGAAACATGAATGGTGTAAATAGAAGATATGGAAATAATTATCGATTTTTCAACAAAATTTATAATTCATTTTCCCCATTGATGGAAAAAAATATTGTATGCTACAAATGTAATTATCTTGGACACAAAGCACGATATTGCAGATATATGAATGAAGATGTCTCTATGCCAACCACAATATGGAGAAGGAAAGAGATTCCAAACAATGAATATTGTCGAATAGCATTAATCATTGAAGAATGTAAAGAAGAAGATGAATCGTACATAGACAGTGGAAGTTTTTCACACATGACCGGGGATCAAGAAAAATTCATAAGCTTGAAGAGAAAGGGCGGAAATGTTTCATTTGGAGATGACTCATCTGCCAAAATACTTGGAGAAGGTGTAGTAGAACTTGGAAGAAAAAATGTAAAAGCAAAGAATATCCTATTGGTTGAAGACTTGAATCATAATCTACTCAGTGCTAGTAAAATGTGTGATCAAGGATACACTCTTACGTTTGACTCCCGAAAATGTAAAATCAGAGAAAATAACTCAAGAAGATTGATTGCAACTGCAACAAGAAGACCAAACAACATATACATCCTAGACATGAAGAAGAGAGATAAGATAGAAGCCACAGAAAAGGATTCCAAGGAAGAAAAAGTCCTAAAGACCAAAAATAAGGATGAAGTATTATTGAGTGCCACATGTTCAGGGGGAGCAGCCCCAAAAAAGAGAATTACCTTTTGCCATTAAACTCAGGGGAAGAAGCCCTACCCTTTTCCATTGATCTCAAAGGGGGAGATAAATTGGGATCATGATGATAGGGGGGGAATGCGTGTTTCCATTAATGGAAAAGGGGGAGATTGTTGGAAGATTGGTTGTTGTCATTGATGTCAACCCTAGTCATCGGTTTTGGACCTCAAGATTGATTAAGGTATTTGGACATGAAGGAAAATTCACATGTAGATACAAGACCCATGGATGGATAGTATACATCATGTTGTTTTTGGTGGTATGTGGCATGTCACGTGGATCCTCATGGTTGAGGAGAAATGAATTTTTGAAGATGACAAAGTGAATTGAAGAAGGAACTACATGTAGGCCCTGAAAATAATTAAAGAAAATAATTACAAAATAAGAAAGTGTCAGGTCGGACCTAATGTCAAAAGGAAGTGACATAAATGGTATAAATAAATATCATTATACATTCATTTTACACACAAGTCGAATTTCAAAGGAAATCAGAAGTAAAGAAGGCCGGATTTCAAGGGAGGATGACATCTTTTGGTGATGTGTTCTAAGGTATGTTATTTTCAGGTCATCTTACCATTTTTGTTATAAATTTTTTTCTAGAAAGATTCAGATGGTGAAATTGCTATTGTATTGATAAGACATATCAAGGTACCTGTGTTAAAAATTTCAGCTCTTGATTCGATATAATTATGGAGATACACTATGTGGAAGATAGGGTTTGTGACCAGTCCTGAAGCAAGTCAATAAATAGATGTTACGAGTAAAACAGTCATAACTTCTTCATAGAGAATCCAAATGAAGTGGGAAAAATTTCGTTAGAAAGAGTACAGACTTTAGTTTCTTGTGTGAGAGTTTTAGAATCGGATGTTAAATATTGAGCACGGGGCATTCTATGCACGTTCACTCTCCTTAATAGACCGGAATTGAATAAAGTCTACCATTCTTTCTATAAATTCTTTTTGGGGAGGATTCAAGGAGTGAAACTTGGAGGAGTTTCAGAGAATACATTGAGTAATGTTATCTACAGGATCATAGTACTCCAATAATTGAAGAATTGTAGAAATTGAAGAAGTCTCAGGAAGAATTATCAGGTTCTATGTGACGATTGGTTGATGGTGATGATTTAATGTAAAGTTTTATTATCTCTCATATATTCTTGGGTGGAAGAAAGGGGCAAGGATGGAGAGTTAAATCCTCTCTTGATATTGGAGGATTGCATCTTCCTCTTCAAGGTTTATCCCTCCCTTTACATTTGGAATATGTAGCTACCTTTGGAAGTCATTACTTCCCTTGAACAATAACTATTGATTATTTCTCATATATTGTGCATGGTGTATTGTGGTGTATTGGTGTAACTCTTATACTATTGTTCATTGCTCATTGGATATAGTTGAATGGTTTAAGTATAAATTGAAAAAGGTTATAAATTGTACTTGATATTGATTCACCCCCCTCTCAATATCAACATGATCAACAGATGGTGACTGGTCTTCCTCTTGTTTCTTGCAGAAATAGTGGTTTTTCCAGTTGTGTTCTCAAAAAACATCATCGAGACAGTTTTGACAAATGTGTCGTTTAACATGCCTCGACCCCTTTGCAGCTTGTTCACAATGACTTGTGTGGTCCTCTTTCTTCTCCTTATTTTTATGGGTGCAAGTATTTGTTAAATTTCATTGATGACTTCTCCAGACGCACTTGAGTTTACTTCTTAAAACTAAAGAGAGAAGTGTTTGACAAGTTATTTTCCTACAAGGCCATTGTAGAAAAGAAATATGGACACCAACTTCAAAGGTTAAGAATAGATAATGGAGGTGAATATGTGAACAATAAATTTACAAGTTATTGCACTGCAGAGGGAATCCAAATGCAACACATTGTTCCATATACACCACAACAAAATGATGTTGTTGAGAGAAATATTTGCAAATTAGCATAAATGGCTAATTGTAGAATCCAATATAGGGAATTAAGTCTTAATTATTGGGAAAAATTCATTAACTATACAAATTACATAATAAATAACACTCCGGCAAAGGCTCTAAAAATATAACATTAGAATAAGCATGGAATAAATTTAATCCAAATGTAAGTCACTTCCATGCATTTTGAAGTGTAGCATGGGATAACATTTTTTATGAGAAAAGGAAAGTTTTACAACCTAAAAGTGAGAAGTGTGTTTTTGTTGGATATTCTGAAGATGGAAAAGTTTAAAGACTTCTTCAAACTCATTTCAATGAAATTATTATTAAAAGAGATGTTAAATTTGATGAAAATATCTTGGCCTATGAGCCTAATTCGACATTTCTGCCTTCTTTGGATGTGATCCATATTCGGCATTTGTGCCTTCTTTTGTTCCTATTCTGGTTTCTTCTGATCATGATGATGATGATAGTGAAGATGAAAATCAACCTCTTCCTACTCACCTTCGTATAGATGCTTCTAATGAAAATGAACCTACACCAACACCATCGCTTCATAGATGGGTTCATTCAACACGAGAAGTATCTTGCGATCTTTTCGGTGATACTTCATATCAACATCAGACTCATTCACAATTCTAGCAAGCCTCTTCTCTTTTGGGTCAAGTTTCAGAGACTCATGATCCAAAGACATTTGTAGAAGCTTCAGGTCATCCATATTGGGATACAACAATGAATGAAGAGTATCGTTCTTTAATGGAAAATGATACTTTGGATCTTGTGCCTCTTTCCAAAGGAAGAAAACTTGTGAGATGTAAATGGGTGTATAGAACTAAGTATGCATTAAATGGAAGTGTTGAAAGACACAAGGCCCGATTGGTTTCCAAAGGATTCTCTCAAGTTGAAGGCATTGCCTCTAATGAAACCTTCTTCAGTCTTCTCACAAATTTTGTTTCAATTTCATCAAGCTCAAAATCCTCATTCTTGTCTACTTTAAATGATGCTTCTCTGTAGGTGGGTTTATCTTTAACTATTCTTATTTCATATGCAGTCAATGTTCCTAGAAGTTGATCAAACGCCAAGGATTTTAGATCATTAAGTTATTCTATAGCAGAGACCTTCGGGTTGAACCTATCTGGTAGAGATCTCAAAATTGTATGAACTAAAGAGGGTTCCTCAATTTTTTCAGCAAGTGCTTTCATTACGTTTACCAGTTCTTAAACTCTTAGAAAGTACTTTCCAATAGTTTCATCCTCTTTCATCTTTAGCTGTTTAAACTGTACCATGTAGGTTTGAAGCTTGGCATCCTTTACCTTATCATTACCTTCATAACTAATAATGAGTTTGTCCCACATTTCTTTGGCAGTTTCTAAGTGCATAACTTTTACAAATTATGCTTCTGCAAGCCCACTCAGAATAGCATTCATTTCCTTTGCGTTGAAGCTAAATTCTAGCTTGTCATCCTTATTATCTAGTACAACTGGCTTTACATAACCAATCTCTACCACATCCCAGAAATCTGCACCTAAAGCCATTATGTAGGTTCTCATTCTAACTTTCCAGAAGGCAAAGTTTGTTCCATTGAAGAAAGGGGCCTTATTGGTTGAAGTTCCTTCATGGCTTGACATGTTTAAGATCTAGGATCTACCCTTAGATAAAAGGGGCTGGCTCTGATACCAATTGTTGGACAACTGAGAGGGGGTGTGAATCAGTTGTTACTGTGCTTAAACAATTATATCCATTTTTAAATTCATTACAAAACTCTCAATGATGATCACAATAAATAAGAAGTAGAGTATTCAACATCAATCACACACATGTACAATACAGAGGCAGATATTCCTGAGGAAACCCATAAAGGGGGAAAACTTCTTCTTGTTTATATGATAATTATCTTCTGTACATTATCATTCTTATGAGAACCAACTCATAATAAGGCTACCACCTCTATTTTTCAAGCCACTACTTGCTGAGAGCACCAAATCTATGGTTTCTCTAGCACCCACTAGAAGGAAGTACCAACTCCCTGAATGTTCCAGCACCAACTGGATGGAAGCATCAACTTCTAGTCATACAGGCACCGAACTATATATCAGAGAACCAATGTTCCCCCTTGCACCACCCTACCACCCTAGTTCCTCTAGTTGCAACTAGATGGAAGCTATAACTCCCTGCGTTCAAGCACCTACTTGAAACTCTAAGAACAATAGTCCTCCCTAACACCTCCCATCCACCCTGAAATATAAAACTTTGTTTTTTGTGAATTTATCACAGTGATTCAATAGTTGTTATTGGCTTACCAGGATTATCACGGTTCTTCTATGCTACTCTGCTCTGCTTGCATCAGTGTCTTCCTGCTTGCATCCTCTTTAGCTTTCTAATCTTCTCCTCTGTCTCAACATGCACACCTCAGCTTTCTCTTCTTCTCACGAATATGCATTTCTGTTATTTTCTTCTTCTATGCTTCAGCTACTGCACCTCATGCTTCTACACGCATGCATAATTCACAACAGAAGTGACACGATCCCTTCTCTGTTCTCCATTTTTATAGTCTCAGTGCGCCTTGTGCCTTCTGCATGCACCATGCCACTACATATCGTTCCTACGTTCATCATCACTCCCACTTTTCATGAGGTCCTTTGGCTTCGCATGTTGTAATAGTCTTCGACCCCCTACCATCTGTCAGTTGACTCTATGATGATTCTACACTCCATTGGCAATGGCCTTGAGACTCTTCATCTTCTCTGTCGATCACCCTGAAGACTCTTCGAATTCTCTGGCAGATGCCATCACTTCATTCTGGAAGTTACAACCAGTCAAGTATGGATTCTTTGGTTGTTGGATTCTTTGAACGATTGAGATCTTGCTGGAGGGAGAAACAAGAGATCAATGGTTCCTCTTGAATGATCCCTACGTGAACTGGCACCAGGCGCAGGATGCCTTTCCAAAAGACCACTGGCTGTGACCACAGGCCTAATCAAAAAGGCGCTTCGCAACTTGTATTTTGGGGATTCTACCGTGAGTCTCCTTCACTCCTTCCTCTGGAATTACCGGTACCATGAATGGATCCTAGCTATGCTAGCTCCTTCCATTCACGTGACCATCGGCGATGACCAAGCGCTTATCCATAAAGGGATTTCACAATTCGTAATTCGGGAATCCTATGTTGAGGCATCTTGACTCTCCCATGTCGCAATCCCTGAAATGGAGCTTAGAAAATGCTAGCTCCTTCCCCTCACATGACCACCGGTGGTGACCACAGCCTACACCAGAAGGCATTTCGCATTTCGCATTTTGGGGATTCTCTGATGAATCATCTCGACTCTCCAAGTCATGAAATCTGAAATAGAGCTTGGCTTCTCTAGCTCTTCTCTCTAGATCTAGACGATGTGACAACAAGATATGACCAGTGGCTATCCATTTGAGTGCTTCGCTCTTCAGATCAATGGTCCATGATCCGTGGTGATCGAACAACTATGCTCTGGCCTGAAACTTCATCTTTCAAGACTTTAAGGGAGTGTTGATGCTAAAACTCCCAAAACTAAACTCCCGGAATGACGTCACTCGATGACATGACATGATCAGTGTGGCTGCCACGTGTCACTTAGAATTGTGATTTTCAGGTTCCTGAAATGTCGAATCATCTTGACACTTTTCATTGTCTAATCGTGCCATGTGTCATTACTAACATAGTCTTCCACCTGTCCTTTCTGACATGGTCTGCCACATTCACCTCCTGGATCTGACAGCCCATATTCATCCTTGATCCAACAACTAGGATTATTTCATGATTTCACATATCGCGAGTTCAAGAGGTTAGGGAAACCCATTCCTTTGATTTTCTAGTCAGCAAAAGGATGATCTTTCGCCACGTGTCCTTCTTGTATCAACGGTCCAGATTTGTCCTCGATCCTACGACTGATATTATATCGCAATTTTGGATATCGTGATTTCGAGAGGTTAGGGCACCTCCTTCCTTTGGCCTTTCAGTCAGTGAAATGTTGATCTTTAGCCACGAGTCCTTCTTGGATCGACGGTCCAGGTCGTTTCACGATCTCACATATCATGAGTTCGAGGGGTTAGAGCACCTCCTTCCTTTGACTTTCCAGAAAGCGAAATGTTGATCTGTGACTACGTGTCCTGCCCGAATATGGACAGCCCTCCTGCTTTTTCGATTTTGTAAGCCCGCTTCTCCTTTCACTTTAAAGAATGTGCAGGTTCTCCTGGATCCAACGATGGTCGGACCCCGTGCTCAAATCTAACTCCCAAGATCTTTCCTCCATATGTGCACTCCTCCTGTCTGGACTTACGATGTCTTCTGAGCCTATTTTCCATCATTTTTCTTGCCATCAATGAAAACCTCACTCCCAACTGTAAACCTGCCAACAATCTCCCCCTTTGGCATTGATGGCAACCCCGAACAAATGCGCTAATCTGTTTGGACCACCAGCTATAGCATCTGGTCTAGACCACTCCACTCCTTTTCTCCCCCTTTGACATCAATGTCAAAGAAAACATGCTCCCCCTGAGTTGTTGCAGTACTTCGTCGGAGGTATCAGATATGCAACCAACCCATACTCCCCCTAACAGGATGGACTCTCTTAGGTGTGAGACAGGATGACACCCATCTTCTGACAGAGATATTCAAATGGTGTCTTGGCTAGGGGTTTAGTAAAGATGTTTGCAATTTGTTCTGTGGTTGGAATGTAATGAACCTGAACAATCTGATTGGTGACCTTCTCTCTTAGAAAATGGTATTTTATGGGAATGTGCTTGGTTTTGGAGTGGAATACAGGATTCTTTGACACACTTATGGCACTAGTGTTATCACAATGAATTGGGATCGGTGCAGTATATTTTACCTCCAATTCTACAAGTGTCTAAATCATCCATAATACCTGAGTGCAACAAGTAGCAGCAGCAATGTACTCTGCCTCTATTGTTGATAAAGAAATGGAACCTTGTTTTTTACTCAACAACGCTACTAGAGAATCTCCTAAGAAGAATGCACCTCCACTCATGATTTTCCTTTCATCCATGCAGTTAGCCCAATTAGCATCTGAGTAGACTGATAATTGAAAAATATGATTCTTAGGATACCATAGGCCATAGTTCATTGTTTATTTCAAATATCTTAATATTCTTTTGACATATAGAAAATGACTTTGTTTGGGTGTTTCCTGATACCTTCCTATTATTCCAACAACATGCATTATGTCTGGATGGGATGTTGTGATATAGAATAGGTTGCCTATCATTGACCTATATGAACTTTGATCAACATCATGTGAGTCATCATCCTTGCTTAATTTGCATCCAATAACCATAGTTGTGCCCACAGGTTTAGAATATTCCATTTGAAACCTTTTCAACATTTCTCTTAGATATTTTTCTTGAGAAATAAATATTCCTTCAGACTTCTAAGTAATTTGCATACCAAGAAAAAATGGCAGTTCCCCTATCATAGACATTTCAAACTCAGACTCCATGGCATAAGAAAACCATTGTACTAATGAATCATTATTACATCCGAAGATGATGTCATCTACATAGACCAACACGATGAGTAAGTCATTACCCTCCATTTTGATATATAGAGTGTTGTCAATTGTTCCTCTCTTGAACCCTTTGTCTTGGAGATACTTATCCAGTTTGTAATACCAGGCACGAGGAGCTTGTTTTAACCCATATAAGGCTTTCTTCATCTTGCATACTAGGTCAGGATTATCTATCAGTTTGAAACCCTCTAGTTGTTCCATATAAACTTCTTCTTTTAAATCTCCATTTAGAAATGCTGACTTGACATCCATTTGATAAACTTTAAACCTTTTATGACAAGCATAAGCAAGAAATATTCTCATCGCTTCTAGTCTTGCTACTAGCGCAAATGTTTCATCAAAGTCCAATCCTTCTATTTGAGCATAGCTCTTACATACCAATCTTTCTTTGTTCCTGACAACTTGTCCCTTCTCATTCATTTTGTTCTTAAAGATCCATTTGGAACCAATGATATTTTTACCTTCATGTCTAGGAACCATCTCCCACGTATTGTTTTTCTCAATCTGATCAAGTTCATCATTCATGGCTTGAACCCAATGGTCATATTTTATAGCTTCATTAAAATTCTTGGGTTTCAGCATGGATATGAAGGCTATATGTGATTGTTCAATGTTTTTGATTATCTTTCTCCTGGTTTGTACACCTTTGTCTTTTTCACCAATTATCTGACTTGCAGGATGATTCTTTTGAGTGACTCTGGAGGAGGCATTTGATGTTGTTTGATGATTTGAGTCTTTCTGAATATTTTCATCTTCATCTGGCTCAGAGTCTTCTTGTTTTGATTCTTAGACATGTTCAGCTTCAAATTCGTCTATATCCTTTGTTGTTGATTCAATATTGTTCACCTCTCTTACTGGGATTCCTTCATCAACTTTTATGTCAATACAGTCAACCAATATATTCAGCCTCTTATTATAGCATCTGTATCCTTTACTGTTTGTAGAATACCCTAAGAAGGTGCCTTCATCAGCCCTATCATCATACTTGCCAAGGTTCTCATCATTATTCTTTATGTAACACTTACTCCCAAAGACTTTGAAGTGTTTGATTGAAGCAGGTCTCCCATACCACAGTTCATAGGGTGTCTTGTCAGTGTGTGGTCTGAGGTGGGATTTGTTAAGAACATGGACTGCTATGTATATTTCTTCTACCCGGTAGGTTTGACCAATGTTCTTCTCATTCATCATTGACCTGTCCATTTGCTACATTGTTTTGTTTTTCCTCTCAACTACTCCATTTTGTTGTGGAGTTCTTGGGATTGTGTATTCTCTCTTGATCCCATGTTTATCATAGAATTCCTTGAACTCACTTGACATAAATTCACCCCCTCTGTCTGATCTTACTTCCTTTAACCTCTTTCCTGTTTGATTCTCAATTAAAGCCTTAAATATTTTAAATTTCTCAAATGCTTCATCTTTTTCCTTGAGAAAGGCAACCCAAGTTAGTCTGGAGTAATCATCAATGATCAGCATGAAGTAGTTTTCTTTCCCTATGCATTCATGTCTTGATAGTCCACATAAATCCATATGAACTAGTTGGAGTGGTTTCTCTGTTGAAGTAGAGATCTTGGATTTAAATTGTGTCCTGGTTAGTTTTCCTACTTGGCAGGGTTTACACATAGAATCTTGTGGCTTTGATATTCTCGTAAGATCTTTTACTGCCTCAAGATTTTTGAGCTTGATTAAGTGGTCAAAGTTTAGATGTCCAAGTCTCCTATGCCATAACCAGCTCTCATCATGTTTTCTTAGATGACACTCTTCTCTATCTTCTTTTAGCACATATACATTCTTTTTTGTCCTTATGCCTTTAGCCACTACTTGTCCCGAGTTTACATACTTTATCTTGCAGTCCTTGGAAGTGAACACCACTTCACATCCTCTGTCACACATTTGACTTACACTGAGTAGATTATGTTTCAGCCCATCTACAAGCAGAACATTCTGGGCTTTTCCTTTGCCATTACTCAGACTCACCATCCCTTTACCCTTGATTTTACCTTGAGCATTATTTCCAAAGGTTACATTTCCTGATTTTCTTTCACTTAGAGATAGAAACTTACCTTTGTCTCCTGTCATATGTTTGGAGAAACCACTATCTATATACCAGGGGTTTTGTTGTCTTTGGGCTGACAACACTAATCCACACTTGTCATTTTCTTTCATCTTCCAAACCTTGACATTTTCAGCAGAGGGGTTCAAATCTGGCTCATAGTTCCTTAAGCAACAGTCTATAGCTTTATGTCCAAAATTATGGCAGGTGTAACATTAAGGTTAATTAAATAAAGGATCATAACAATTGTTATGCTTAACCTATGTCCTTTTTCTAGCCATCGCATTATTTACAATCTGTGATTGTTTGTTACTTGGTTGTCTCATTCATTGTTGTGGTAGATATCTATTCCTTGAATATTTTGATTGCTCATATTTAAATCTTAAAGAACAGTTTGCAGCTTTGTGACCAAAGTTAGAACAGAAATAACAATATACATAGAAGAATCCTTTGTACCTGGAAAATGGTTGTCTTCTTTGAGAAGGTCGATTTCTTCCATGCTAATGATTTCTTTGAATAGAGAGTACATTATTTCTCTGATCTATAGTTTCAGTTCTGGTACCTCTTTCGTTACTCCTCCTAGGCAGTTGATTATATTCTTTTGTTTCTATAGGTTTTTTGTTGTCACTAGTGGTAGATTTGACAAACTTGATGGGTTCTTTGTTGCTTGGTTGATCACTACTTGATCCCTCTTCATAACCCAGACCCATTTTCAGCTTTGGGTTTCTTTGTTGATTCAGAATGGTGGCCAGTTCTTCTGAGGCTTTGATACTTGAAAAATTATGATGATACAAGGCTTGAAACTTCTCCAACTCTTTCCTAGTTTTCACTACTTCCTTTTCCAGAGCTTCACATCTTGCCTTCTTTTCTGATAACTGTTGTTTCGGAATGTCTTTGATTTTCTTTGCCTCTTCTAATTCCACTTTTAGTAGGACAAAATCTTGATCAGGTTCTTTACTGCCTTTCTTGAACTATATCAACAATCGTTTTTGTAATCTCTTCTTAATTCTAAGTCTGTCAATCTCTTCCAATGCACTAATTAGTTCTCCTTCCATATCAACCACATATTCTTCTTCATTAGCATCACTTCCTATTCTTTTATTTTCATAATCCTCTTTGTACATAAGCATGAATTCATTTAGTTTATCTTCAATAGAGGAGTCATTGTATTCATCATCTAAAGGATCATCATCATTGTTTACACAAAGACTTTTCTTCTTAAAATTATTCTCTTTAAAGAATTTTTTGTGTTTGTGTTTCTTTACCATGTAGGTTTGAAGCTTGGCATCCTTTACCTTATCATTACCTTTATAACTGCTAATGAGTTTGTCCCACATTTCTTTGGCATTTTCTAAGTACATAACTTTTACAAATTCTGCTTCTGCAAGCCCACTCGGAATAGCATTCATTGCCTTTGCGTTGAAGCTAAATTCTAGCTTGTCATCCTTATTATCTAGTACAGCTGTCTTTACATAACCAATCTCTACCACATCCCATAAATCTGCACCTAAATCCATTATGTAGGTTCTCATTTTAACTTTCCAGAAGGCAAAGTTTGTTCCATAGAAGAAAGGGGCCTTATTGGTTGAAGTTCCTTCATGGCTTGACATGTTTAAGCTCTAGGATCTACCCTTAGATAAAAGGGGTCGGCTCTGATACCAATTGTTGGACAACTGAGAGGGGGTGTGAATCAGTTGTTATTGTGCTTAAACAATTATATCCATTTTTAAATTCATTACAAAACTCTCAATGATGATCACAATAAATAAGCAGTAGAGTATTCAACATCAATCACACACATGTACAATACAGAGATAGATATTCCTGAGGAAACCCATAAAGGGTGAAAACCTCTTCTTCTTTATATGATAATTATCTTCTGTACATTATCATTCTTATGAGAACCAACTCATAATAAGGCTACCACCTCTGTTTTTCAAGCCACTACTTGCTAAGAGAACCAACTCTCTAGTTTCTCTAGCACCCACTAGAAGGAAGTACCAACTCCCTGAATGTTCCAGCACCGACTTCCAGTCATACAAGCACTGACCTATATATCAAAGAACCAATGTTCTCCCTTGCACCACCCTGCCACCTTGGTTTCTCTGGCTGCAACTAGATGGAAGCTATAACTCCCTGCATTCAATCACCTATTTAAAACTCTGAGGACAACAGTCCTCCCTAGCACCTCCCATCCACCCTGAAATATAAAACTTTGTTTTCTGTGAATTTATTACAGTGATTCAATAGTTGTTATTGGCTTACCAAGCTTATCATTGTTCTACTATGATGCTCTGCTCTGCCTGCATCAGTGTCTTCCATCTTGCATCCTCTTCAGCTTTCTGATGTTCTCCTTTGTCTCAGCATGCACACCTCATATTTCTTTTCTTCTCATGGATATGCATTTCTGTTCTTTTCTTCTTCTATTCTTCAGCTACTACACCTCATGCTTCTACATGCATGCACTACTCACAATAGAAATGACACGATCCCTTCTCTGTTCTCCATTTTTATAGTCTTAGTGCACCTTGTGCCTTCTGCATGCACTATGCCACTGCATATCATTCCTACGTTCATCATCACTCACACTTCTCATGAGGTCCTTTGGCTTCACTTGATGTAACAGTATTCGACCCCCTTCTATCTGTCAGTCGACTCTATGATGAGTCTACACTCCACTAGTAGTGGCCTCGAGACTCTTTGTCTTCTCTGTCGATCACCCTAAAGACTCTTCAAATTCTTTGGCAGATGCCATCACTTCGTTCTGGTAGTTACAGCCAGTAAAGTATGGATTCTTTGGTTGTTGGAGTCTTTGAACGGTTGAGATCTTGCTAGAGGGAAAAACTATAGAACGACGATTCCTCATGAATGATCCCTACGTGAACTGGCACCATGTGCGGGATGCCTCTCCAAAAGACCACTGGTTGTGACCACAGGCCTAATCAAAAAGGTGCTTTGCAACTTGTGTTTCGGAGATTCTGTCGTGAGTCTCCTTGACTCCTTCATCTATAATTACCAATACCTAGAATGGAGCCTAGCTATGCTAACTCCTTCCGTTGACATGACCACCAGCGATGACCAAGCGCTTATCCATAAAGGGCTCTCACAATTCATAATTCAGGAATCCTATGTTGAGGCATCTCGACTCTCCCATGTCGCAATCCCTGAAATGGAGCTTAGCAAACGCTAGCTCCTTCCCCTCACATGACCACTGACGGTGACCATAGCCTGCGCCAGAAGGTGTTTCGCATTTTGCATTTCATGGATTCTCTAATGAGTCATCTCGACTCTCCAAGTCACGAACTCTGAAATAGAGCTTGGCTTCTCTAGCTCTGCTCTCCAACTCTCGATGATGTTACCACGAGATATGACCACTGGCTATCCATTTGAGCGCTTCACTCTTCAGATCAACGATCCCCGATCCATGGTGATCGAACGACTATACTCTAGCCTGGAACTTCATCTTTCAGGACTTTGCGGGAGTTTTGATGCTAAAACTCCTAAAACTAAACTCCCTAAATGACGTCACTCGATGACATGATATGATCTGTGTGGCTGCCATGTGTCACTTAGAATTGTGATTTCTAGGTTCCTAAAATGTTGAATCATCTTGAGACTTGTCATTGTCTGATTGTGCCACGTGTCGTTGCTCATGTATTCTTCCACCTGTCCTTTCTGACGTGGTCTTCCACATTCACCTTCTGGATCTGACGACCTAGATTTGTCCTTGATCCAACAACTAGGATTATTTCGTGATTTCTCATATCGTGAGTTCGAGAGGTTAGGGAACCTCGTTCCTTTGACTTTCCAGTCAACGAAAGGATGAAATTTTGTCATGTGTCCCTCTTGGATCGACGCTCCAGATTTTTCCTCGATCCAACGGCTGAGATTATATCGTGATTTTTCATATTACGATTTCAAGAGGTTAGGGCACTGTTATCCCCAATTTCTAGGGATAACTAGGAGATCATGTCTCGAGGCCCACAGGTCCTAGACATGGAGTACCGAGAGCAGGATTAACCTGAGCATGGCCCTAGAGGGCCCATCCTTCTTCTTCTTCATCAGACCTGTCCTGTCAGCAGCAACAACAACATCCATTACCATCATCTTGGACTTGCATCGGAGAAGACTCTTGCTCCATAACGTAATTGGTCCAGGTATCATGTTATGTGTCATGTTTGATCATTATAACTTTCAGATATATGCATCAGGTTCCTTACATTTCTGACAACTGCTTGGATCTTATACTAACCGACTTGACCATGGTTGGGGGGATTAACAGGGTACCCTAGCAAGCTTGTATCCATAGGTTTTGGTTAGCCACCAGGGAGGATTTTGAAGAGCCGTCATCCGCTCCCACCATATCATCATTTTACATCTTGTCTCCTATCCATCTATCCCACTCCCCTAGTCCAGACATTAGGATGACCTATTTGTGGGGTTACACTTTATCCTGTGGGAAGAAGGGGCTAAATTCCCAGTAGGTAAAAGCAGTTGGTAAAAGATAAAAACCATAGGAAATAAAACCTAGAGATGCCTCACCCAAGGATCCCTGAGAAGGCAATAAAAAGCCTCTAGATAAGAAACAAGAGGGACCCGAAGAAAAACAATAAATCAAGACCTAGCCAAGAGGATGGGGGGTCTCATCACGAGCCGAACCATTATGTTCATAGGTATCTAGCAGTATGACATTTCCATTATCTGATCACCATGCCAGGACAGTGACCCTTGGTTGCATGGCCAAGGGAAAGGGGGTCTCATCACGAGCCAGCCTTATCATTTTTGCAAAAATACTCGTGGGTAACACTGTCAGCTCTGGTCACCACGCCAAGGCAGTGTCCTCTGGTTAGACCTTGAAGCAAAAAGAAAGAAAAAGCAATAAACAAAAGAAAGAATAAAGGCAATAAAGGGCTTGGAAAGAACTGCATCCATGACAGGTACAGCTCGCCTCCTACAAAGACACCCATGGATAATACCTACCCCTGGTTTTCACTGTGTCTGGACATCCTTAGACCACATCACCTCATATTACATGGCTTGAATGATATCCTTTGGGAACTTTCCTCTTCTTATGGATGTTGTCACAACAGGGTACTTTGTCTTTTCTTCGACTTTGTATAGTAGGTCAGTGTAATGTCTTTGAGCTATTAGATGATATCCTAGGGGTCTTATGTATGCATTTGATAAAATTAATGATGAAATATGATTGACATTGCTATGATCCTGAGGACTAATGAGCCCATGGAGGGCGAAGTTTTTGATGTGCAGGACCATACCCGATGGACAGGTACCAGGTGGACCGGTACACATGGGGAGATGATCAGTTTGGACCTCCATGGGGATGAAGAGCCCATCAGATGGTTGTTGAGACCTTGTCAGGAGCAGAGACAGGATGAATATTGATCGAGCCTGTGCACACGAGAAGGAGGAGGACGTTTTCATCTAGGACACCTTGGCTGAGCCCAGCCCAAGGGGGTTGACCCACTATAGGTTGAACGTGTTCTTTCTAATGCCCTAGGACATCATTCAAGAGCCATGACGTCACCTCCAGTGAGTGGTACCTTGACAGAGCATTTTTACACGTGTGGCAGAGCTTGGAAACCCAAAGAAGGCCAACGTTTTCCTTCTGGTGTTGAGTTTTGCCCTAAAAAGGGCCAACATCTCCCTCAGAGAGGCTAGACATCCTTCTTATTGCTCATTTAGGCTTTTATTTAGTAGTTAAATGTAAAAATAGTATGATTTTAGTAGTCATCCTTGTCGGCTGTTTTAATAACCTAATTTTTAAATTAAAGGTCATTGGATGATATAAATTGAGGATGTTTTCCCTCATTTTGAAAATAACACAACTCACTCATCAAGTGAGATCTGATTTTTAGTGCCCTATTGGGGTTTTTGGCTGAAATAGTGAGGCACAACTTTTGAAGGAAGATTTTTCTTGGCATTTATGGTGCTTCTTTGGAAGGAAGGTGTTACAACTAGGGTTTGCTTGGATATTTCTTCATGAAATGTAAGTGTTTTTCCTACAAAACTTCTCTTTGAATGGTTGTAGTTTAAATATCTTACATATTACTTATATATTGTTGAATCAAAACCCTAGGGGACAACCACACAAGTAGGTTGTTGTCTCATGTCCCCTGACAAAGAGACCTTAAACCTTTGAATAAGAAAATAGAGCCTAGATTTAGCTACACTTGTTTTCTTCATTCCTTATGCTAGTTGTATCTTTTGAAAGACAAGAAGAGTGAGATGTCCTTAGCCTAGGCTTACTACACTAGGGCCATACCAATCTAGGGTTTGTTGACAGACCTTGTTTTAGCAACATCTCCCTCATCAAAACCTCTTGTCTTGGTTAATTTTTCCTTATTGTGCTAGCCGTTTGCCAGGAAAGAGGAGACAACACAAGGCCTTGCCTTTGCAACACCAAGTGAATCTCTCTCTCTCTTAGGGTTTCTACTTTCAAGGCCCTACTTTAGCAACACCTTGAAGACCTACCCTCTAGTCCTTAGAAAAAAATTTCCCTTCAACTATTGCATCCATCATTTGTTGACTCCATTAACCCTTAGGCACTAATCCTTAGACTCTATCGTTGAAGTGATAGTGACTAAAAAAACTTTCAAAACCTTAAAAACTTGAAACCCTAACTAACAACTAACCCTAAAAAGATGATGTCACCCCTAGGATATTTCATCTTGACGCTGCAATCTATTATATGTGAGCAACTGAATGATGTTTTATGCATTGATTTGATTCAAGGATTGATTATATTCATTGGATGCTATATTGTTCTAGTGTTTATTGGCAAGTAACATTATATTTCCATTGTCATTATTGCAAACATTGACTTCATCAATATTTACTGTTGCATTTGCTCATATATTGAACTTAGATAGTCACTGATTTATGAAGTATTAACCATTATTGCACGTACTAGTTTTATTGTTATCTTGTCTCGCAAGCAGGTGCCTTCTCCGTGGTTATACTTTATTTGACTATCTTTTTGGGCGGTAATCTGTGAAAGGGGAAAATAGCCTTAATCCTTTGAGCCTTTCCCTTTCAAACCCCAAATTGCCAGGGACGTCTCCCTTGGGCCTAGCCTCCCTAAATAGAAAGGACCTCCCCATTGTGGTGACATTGGGTGG
>ML785880.1:322970-368604 GCA_009831015.1 Picea engelmannii
TAATCTGTGAAAGGGGAAAATAGCCTTAATCCTTTGAGCCTTTCCCTTTCAAACCCCAAATTGCCAGGGACGTCTCCCTTGGGCCTAGCCTCCCTAAATAGAAAGGACCTCCCCATTGTGGTGACATTGGGTGGGGTAGGTCCCTATTATGCCAGTTTGGCCTTCTACTTTATAGCCTTTGCTCCTAGCTACAAACTGTGTGATAAAATTTTGGCGCCGTTGTCGGGGAACACTGAGTCAATCTTCCTCAATGACAAATCTTTTGGTAAGCCTTGACTCAAAGACCTTTTCTCTTACAAGCTTACCTGGTGACTCCACTAAACTTTATTCCCCTATTCTTTGATAGTTTCAGGAAAACTATGTGGTGACTCCACAAACCAAAAGGAGATTTAATAATCCTCCTTTAGCTTTCAAAAGGAAGCCTCCTGTAAATTCACCTGTTGTCAAGTCACTTTTTGGAAAGAGACTTCCTTTAAACATGTCTACCTCTCAGACTAGTACTACAAATCCAGTGAACAACCAAAGACAATGGTCATCCACTTTCTTCAAGCCATTAGACATGTCAGCCATACCTGGCTACCGTAGGCAAATGCCACCCAAATATGAAAAGTGGTTTCCTAAGTTTACCGACACTGATGCCACTAGTGCCGAAGAGCATATGAGTAACTTTTGGGCATTTTTTCAGCTTCACCCCATTAGTGATGATGCCGAGGACTTGGTTATGAAGTTATTCTTTGCTACCCTTTATGATGTTGCAAGACGTTGGTATCTCAACCTTCCTGATGGAAGCATCAAAACCATGGATAGACTTGAGCAAATATTCCTCAGAAGGTGGAGCATCAAAGAAGACCCTAGCATGTTGCTCACCTGACTAAATAGCCTTGCCAAGCATGAGAATGAGTCTATTCGGGAATTTCACACCAGATTCGAAGCATTACTCCAACGAATTCCCCCAAGCCATCATCCGAAAGATGATTATCTTGTTCACATTTATACTAGATCTTTCAGTGGCTAACTAGGGTATCTTCTTTGAGACAAAGACCCTCAATCCATTCAAGAATCCCAAGAGCTCGCAACCAAGATAGAAGGAAATCTCCTTTCATCCAAGATTGGGCCCTTTGCTAACCCTAGGGGGAGAATAGATACCAAGAAGAAAGTGGTACACAATGTTGAGGCTACTTCAGATCTCTGCACCAGTATCAATAAGCTACAAGCTTCCATGGATAACATCATGAAGAATCAAGAAGAAATGATGAACCAGATCGTTAGACTTGAAAATTCCTAGACCCAGGCACCAAGACCTCCATTCAAAGGGCAATTCTAGAAAGGGAACCAAACCTACAAGCCAAAGAATGAAAATGAAGTTCCAAATACTCTGGCCCCTACAAACGTAGTTGATGAAAATCCTTGGTGCCTAGAATGTAGTGAAGCACATTGGGAGAATGAATGTCCTTATAACGCCAGCCAGCAACAAGTCAACAATCTAGATTGCTTTATGAATCTTCCTCAGATAAATATCATAGATGTAGAACATCAGCAAGCCCTGAAGGAAGCAGCAAGAGTAGCAAGAATGGAAATAATAAACAACTTGGACCAGGAATCACGAGAAAATCTAAAAAAGAAAGAAGTCCAAGTATATCGGAGAAAGAATCCAAAACAACCTACCACT
Source organism: Picea engelmannii (assembly GCA_009831015.1). NCBI lineage: Eukaryota > Viridiplantae > Streptophyta > Pinopsida > Pinales > Pinaceae > Picea > Picea engelmannii. The sequence goes on from ML785880.1 coordinate 324,640, forward strand.
GATCAGTCAAAATCGCCCGAGGTTCTTCCTCCCAAGACGTCTAAAACTGATAAGGTTGCCCTTGATTTTGACTTTGAAGGAGCCTTGTCAAAAATGCATGTAAACGTTCCCTTAAAAGAAGCAATTAAGATCCCCTCTATTAAAGAATGCTTTAATACCTTCTTTTTGGGAACAGCTAAGCCTATGGACCCCCCAATTATGTTGCAAGCTGATCACTTTAGGATCCAGTACGGTGAAAACCCACCTTTCTTCATGACTCCTATGATGAACAACAAATGCCTTAACAATTGCATGTTGGATACAGGTGTTGGTGCAAATATGATGTCTCTTAAAGTCATGCAGCAAATGGGCTTGAAGGTCACTAGGCCTTACATAAATGTGTGTGGATTTGAATCCAAAGCAATACCCACACATGGTGTAGTTGAAAATGTCGAAGTACAATTGAAAGAATTCCCTGAGAAGACATTCCACATAGCTATTATAGTGGTTGATGTCTCGGACGTGTGGGGAATGTTGTTGTCTAGGAAGTTTGGTGCAATGATAGGCGAGTCCCTTGAAATGGATCTCACCTTTTTGTGTTTACCTATGAAAGATGGGACAACTGGACATTTACTCAATGTGCCAATAACTGGAAATCACATACAAGATGTCGTTCCTTCCGTAAATGAAGCGCAGAAAGATGTGATACAAACTCTTCAAGAATATTCTCCAGAAGACATGCCATTTGCAATAGAGGAAGATTTTGACCAGATTGAGTGGCCCAAGAAAGAAGAATACTAGCAGCTCCTAGATGAGTTTTAGAACAAAGAGGTTGGGACGGTGAAGATACTAAAAAGGAAAAAGGATGAAGAAGACGTGCAAATTCATCCATCCCAACAAGAATTTTTTACACCAGAAGCCCACCCACCTCCCTCAGTACAGTACACCAGGGTTTTTCAAGGAACAACCAAACACAAGATCTGAAAATACAAGGAGGGAGATTTGGTATGGATGTGGGATACTCAAAAGGAAGAGCCAACTAATGTGAAAGGAAGTACGCAATCATGGCTCGGACCTTTCAAAGTCGGAATGGAATCAGTTGATAACTCATATTATTTGTCCACTTTGGAAGGAAGAAGGCACCCATTACCCGTTAACGGGCACCTCCTCAAACCCCACCAAGGTGGTGGGACATGACTACACAGATAAGTATAAGTAGGTAGGCATTTTCCATGTATTATACCATCTTCATTTCATGTTATTTTGTTTCTTCATATGCATATTGATTTCTTTATTTCATATACATATATATTATATTTGCAGGGTGGCAATACCACCCCACCTTTGTTGCTGATGCCCTATTCGAGTGTGAGCAGGTCTACAGGTTTATGCCAGATTTGTTGAGGTTCTCATGCGCTCTACGGTGAGCATATGTCCCTGAGTTGGAGCCAGATGTTATCCCCGATTTCTAGGGATAACTAGGAGATCATGTCTCGAGGCCCACAAGTCCTAGACATGGAGTACCAAGAGTAGGATTAACCTGAGCATGGCCCTGCAGGGCCCATCCTTCTTCTTCTTCCTCAGACCTGTCTTATCAGCAGTAGCAGAATCCATAACCATCGGCTTGGACTTGCATCGGAGAAGACTCTTGCTCCATAAGGTAATTGGTCCAGGTATCATGGTATGTGTCATGTTTGATCATTATAACTTTCAGATATATGCATCAAGTTCCTTACATTTTTTACAACTGCTTGGATCTTACACTAACCTACTTGACCATGGTTGGGGATATTAACGGGGTGCCCTAGCAAGCTTGTATCCATAGGTTTTGGTTAGCCTCCAGGGGGGATTTTGAAGAGCCATCATCCGCTCCCACCATATCATCATTTTACATCTTGTCTCCTATCCATCTATCCCACTCCCCTAGTCTGGACATTAGGATGACCTATTAGTGGGGTTACACTTTATCCTGTGGGAAGAAGGGGCTAAAGGCCCAGGAGGTAAAAGTAGCTGGTAAAAGATAAAATCCATAGGAAATAAAACCTAGAGATGCCTCACCCAGGGATCCCCTAGAAGGCAATAAAAAGCCTCTCGATAAGAAACAAGAGGGACCCGAAGAAAAACAATAAAACAATACCTAGCCAAGAGGATGGGGGGTCTCATCACAAGCCGACCCATTATCTTCATAGGTATCTAGTAGTATGACATTTCCATTATCTGGTCACCACGCCAGGGCAATGACCCTTGATTGCATGGCCAAGGGAAAGGGGGTCTCATCACGAGCCAGCCTTATCATTTCTACGAAAATACTCATGGGTAAAACTGTCAACTCTGGTCACCATGCCAAAGCAGTGTCCTCTGGTTAGACCTTGAAGCAAAAAGAAATAAAAAGCAATAAACAAAATAAATAATAAAGGCAATAAAGGGCTTGGAAAGAACAGCATCCATGAAAGGTACAGCTCGCCTCCTACAAAGGCACCCAGAGATAATACCTACCCCTAGTTTTCACTGTGTCTGGGCATCCTTAGACCACATCACCTCATATTACATGGCTTGAATGATATCCTTTGGGAACTTTCCTCTTCTTATGGATGCTGGCCCAATAGGGCACTTTGTCTTTTCTTTGGCTTTGTATAGTAGGTCAGTGTAATGTCTTTGAGCTATTAGATGATATCCTAGGGGTCTTATGCATGCATTTGATAAAATTAATGATGAAATATGATTGACATTGCTATGATCATGAGGACTAATGAGCCCATGGAGGGCGAAGTGTTTGATGTGCAGGACCATACCCGATGGATAGGTACGAGGTGGACCGGTACACATGGGGAGATGATCAATTCGGACCTCCATGGGGCTGAAGATCCCATCAAATGGTTTTTGGGACCTCATCAGGAGCAGCGATAGGATGATGATTGATCGAGCCTTTGCACACGAGAAGGAGGAGGACGTTTTCATCCAGGACACCTTGGCTAAGCCCAGCCCAAGGGGGTTGACCCACTACAGGTGGAACGTGTGCCTTTTGATGCCCTAGGACATCATTCAGGAGCCATGATGTCACCTCCAGTGAGTGGTACCTTGACAGAGCATTTTGGCACATGTGGCAGAGCTTGGAAGCCCAAAGAAGGCCAATGTTTGCCTTCTAGTGCTGAGTTTTGCCCTAAAAAGGGCCAACGTCTCCCTCAGAGGGGCTAGACGTCCTGCTTATTGCTCATTTAGGCTTTTATTTAGCAATTAAATCTAAAAACAGTATGATTTTAGTAGTCAGCCTTGTCGGTTGTTTTAATGACCTAATTTTTAAATTAAAGGTCATTGGATGATATAAATTGAGGATGTTTTCCCTCATTTTGAAAATAACACAACTCACTCATCAAGGGAGATCTGATTTTTAGTGCCCTATTGGGTTTTTTGGCTGAAATAGTGAGGCGTAACTTTTGAAGGAAGAGTTTTCTTGGCAATTATGGTGTTTCTTTGGAAGGAAGGTGTTACAACTAGGGTTTGCTTGGATATTTCTTCATGAAATGTAAGTGTTTTTCCTACAAAACTTCTCTTTGAATGGTTGTAGTTTAAATATCTTGCATATTACTTATATATTGTTGAATCAAACCCCTAGGGGACAACCACACAAGTAGGTTGTTGTCTCATGTCCCCTGACAAAGAGACCTTAAACCTTTGAATAAGAAAATAGAGCCTAGCGTTAGCTACACTTGTTTTCTTCATTCCTTATGCTAGTCGTATCTTTTGAAAGCCAAGAAGAGTGAGACATCCTTAGCCTAGGCTTACTACACTAGGGTCGTACCAATCTAGGGTTTCTTGAAAGACCTTGTTTTAGCAACGTCTCCCTCATCAAAACCTCTTGTCTTGGTTAATTTTTCCTTATTGTGCTAGTCGTTTGCAGGGAAAGAGGAGAGAACACAAGGCCTTGCCTTTGCAACAAAAAGTGAATCTCTCTCTCTTAGGGTTTCTACTTTCAAGGCCCTGCTTTAGCAGCACCTTGAAGACCTACCCTCTAGTCCTTAGAAAACTTTTTCCCTTCAACTATTGCGTCCATCATTTGTTGACTCCATTAACCCTTAGATATTGATCCTTAGACTCTAGCGTTGAAGTGATAGTGACTAAACAAATCTTCAAAACCTTATAAACTTGAAACCCTAACTAACAACAAACCCTAAAAAGCTGACTTCACCCCTAGGATATTTCATCTTGATGTTGCAATCTATTATATGTGAGGAGATGAATGATGTTTTATGCATTGATTTGATTCAAGGATTGATTATATTCATTGGATGCTATATTGTTCTAGTGTTTATTGACAAGTAACATTATATTTCAATTGTCATTATTGCAAACATTGACTTTGTCAATATTTACTGCTGCATTTGCTCATATATTGAACTTAGATAGTCACTGATGTATGAAGTATTAACCATTATTGCACGTACTAGTTTTATTGTTGTCTTGTCTCGCAAGCAGGTGCCTTCTCTGTGGTTATACTTTATTTGACTATCTTTTTGGGCGGTAATCTATGAAGGGGAAAATAGCCTTAATCCTTTGAGCCTTTCCCTTTCAAACCCCAGATTGCCAGGGACATCTCCCTTGGGCCTAGCCTCCCTAAATAGAAAGGACCTCCCCCATTGTGGCAACATTGGGTGGGGTAGGTCCCTGTTACACCAGTTTGGCCTTCTACTTTATAGCCTTTCCTCCTAGCTACAAACTGTTCGATAACAGGCACCTCCTTCCTTTGACCTTTCAGTCAACGAAATGTTAATCTTTAGTCACGTGTCCTTCTTGGATTGACAGTCCATATCATTTCACGATCTCGCATATCGTGAGTTCGAGGGGTTAGAGCACCTCCTTCCTTTGACTTTCTAGTCAGTGAAATGTTGATCTGTGACTACGTGTCCTGCCCGAAGATGGATGGTCATCCTACTTTTGGGATTTTGTAAGCCCGCTTCTCCTTGCACTTTAAAGAAGTTGCAGGTTCTCCTGGATCCAATGACATTCAGACCCCATGCTCGGATCTAACACCCGAGATCTATCCTCCATCTGTGCGCTCCTCTTGTCTGGACTTACGATGTCTTCCGAGCCGGTTTGCCATCGCTTTTATTTCCATCGTTGTTCTTGCCATCAATGACAAGCTCACTCCCAATTGTAAACCTGCCAACAAGAACAACCTCCCAGCTATCTCCATAACAAATCCAGACTTGTCTCAAAACTTAAGAACTCTCTTTATGGTCTTAAGCAAGCTCCTTGATCTTGGTATCCAAAAATGGACAAATTTCTTAATGCAGGAGCATTTTTCCTCCAAGTCTTTTACATTTGATGAAGACCTCGGGAGTCTTTCATTTACTAGGGAGTGAGTTCCCAAATGTTTGAATTAATGTATTTTCCTATGTTTTGTGAGGATTCTAGAAGAAGTGCAAAGGAATGATTGATTATGTAATTAAATTTATTTGTTGTGTTTTTTCTTGAAAATTGTGATACCATAGAGAGATATTAGGGGTGAGTTAGATGTCTTAAGTGATTTGTGGATCTTGAGATATTTGAGGATTTCTTGAGATATTTGAGGATTTCTTGAGATATTTATGGATCTAAAGATCCTAGAGATAGAGGAGTTGAATTAGAGGATTTTGGATCTGAAAAAAAATATTTTCAGTATTGTAACATACCTAGACACCCATAGTTCAGGCATGCTAACCACAAGTCCCTCCCCTAGACTAATTCAACCCCTACTAAAACTTTAAATAACATGGAAATGCATGAAATATTCACATGCATTGATCTAGATTCATGCTAAACATAAGAGCAATGAAGCATACGACATGCAAAAAAATACACAATGAGCATGCATACTCTAAACATATCACATTCAACAATAAATAAATACAAAGAGAAATAAATGATACACGGGTAAATAATACCATAACAGAGAGAACTTATCTTTTATAAAAGAAGACACCAACTACATGCAGACCAAGGATGTTCCACCCAACCGTAGACATTATTGTTCCAAGTCTTAACAACAATGTCACCCCTAAGTTAGGGATATGAATCCACAAGGACAGTTCCAGAGTGTTACTTGGCTTCCCAAACCAGTCATCACTCAAGCTCTCACAGGATTCCCATCACCCACAACAATCCAAGTAACCAAATCTCTTCTACCCAGCCTACACAACCCAAGAGAATGGACCCTCTCCCTTCTCTGCCATGCAATCCCTCAGGTTGTCCTTCTCCTTCCAAGTCCAGAATCTCCATGATAGGACTCTTAGGACTTGCAGCTGGTCCAGAATCTCCATGATAGGACTCTTAGGACTTGCATCTATAAGAAAATTTGGACATAGGCCAAAGCATCTAATACATGCAGGCCTCAAATCATGGTTGGATTACACCAACAATCGCTATAGCCAACAATACCATGGTTTCTCTTTAGCAATTTTTCTTCCTTTCCCAAGCCAAGACATGGATGAGGAAAGATGAGTGGGTGACAGAAATGAATGGAGTGAGATCTCCACGAAAGGTGAGAATAGAGAGAAATGGATTTCATGCATGAACGAATGTGTTAGCACTGAGAATCACCCTCAGACTACAAATGGGAGTGAGCCCAGTACCCATCAAAATGTAAAGATAATTTTGGTTTTGAATAGGTGGGTCTGCAAGACTTTAAAGAAAGGAAAAGACAATAGATATCACTTCAGATTATTTTATGACTCCATAGCACTAAGAATCACCCTCAGACTACAAATGGGAGTGAACCCAGTACCCATCAAAATGTAAAGATAAGTTTGGTTTTGAATAGGTGGGTCTGCAAGACTTTAAAGAAAGGAAAATACAATAGATATCACTGTAGATTAGTGATGAACCATTGGGATATGGAGTCATAAATAGTCTGTGGGTGATTCTCAATGCTAACAGAATGAATGAGTGAGTGAACGAGTGAGGCGAACAACAAAAAAACCAAAAGAAGAATGGGAGTTAGAGAGAACGAACCCCCCCAATAGACCAAGGACGGGTTTATGAAACTCTTAGGAATAAAGAAACTCATGGCCTTCCTCCAAGAAGCTCACATAACTGATTTCCCCATTAAACAAAATGGGTAATTAAAATATGAAATAAACACTTAGCCCCTCAACCCCCCTCGCTTGTGGAATCATAGCCCCCTATAACTCTAGTATGTGTTCATCTAGTAGACAGCGATGTATTTATTATTAATAATGATAAAAACATTACATTTCTTAGGCACACTGACCTCTTTTAATTGTTTGGGAACTCTAGCCTCTCATCACTTAACAAATACATTATTTAATATGGGGCTCAAAAACTGGGGTGTTACATTCCCTCCCCCTTATTTTGGCACTATCCTCAATGCATATACAAACATGAATCAAAATTTAAAAATTTATTCAAAATGTTGTGGGTAGTCTGCCCACATGGCATCTTCATGCTCTCAGGTAGCATCTTCAAGACCGTAGCAGGTCCACTGAACTTTTACCATCTCTATAACTTGATTCTGGAGCATTTTGACTTTTCTTTCCAATATTCGCACTGGTTGGACCTTAAAGTCTCCCTCTGTCTCTACCTAAATCAGATGTCAATCAATAACATGGTTAGGATCATGTATATATTTTTTTAGAAAAGAGACATGAAATACATTATGCACATTCATGGAAGCAGGAAATGCAAGCATGTATGCAACTGGCCCTATTCTGTCCAATATCTCATATGGACCACAAAATATGGCTTCCATCTTTGTACAGCTACCCAACTTCAAAGAGATCTTCTTGGGATTCACTTTCAAAAGCACATGCTCCCCCACTTTAAACTCTCTTGTTGTCCTATTCTTATCGGCATAAACTTTTTGTCTATCCTGATCTTCCTTTAAATTATGCTTAATCTTAACCATCTGGTCTTCCATATCCTTGAGAAACTCTAGCCCAAGTACCACTCTATCTGCTGGGTTGTCCCATCTTACTGGAGTACTTCATTTTCTACCATAAAAATCTTCAAATGGGATCATCTTCAATGAAGATTGATACCCATTATTATAGGAAAACTCAACCAAGTGCAAGTAATATTCCCACTTAGATGGCTTATCCATCACATACATTCTCAACATGTCTTCAATTACTCGGTTGACCCTCTCTGTCTTCCCAACTGACCGTGGATGGTATGTTGTGCTAAAGTTCAGATTTGTACCAAATACTTTAAATAATCCCTTCCAGAAACTCAAAGTAAACTTTGTGTCTCTATCTAAGACAATTGTCCTAGGTATCCCATGCAACCTAGCAAACTCCCTCATGTAAATTTCTGCAATATTATCTTCTGTATGAGTTGTTTTCATAGAAACAAAATCAGTAGCCTTTGTCAATTTATCAACCACTACCATGATTGAATCATGTTGTCTTGTTGTCCTGGGAAATTTATTTATAAAGTCAATGGTTATCACTTCACATTTCTTCTATGGAATTGGTAATGGTTTTAGCGAATCCATTGGGTGTCGATGCTCATCCTTCACTCTCTGACATTCCATATATCTGGTGATGTAATCAAAAACATCTTTTTATTTCATTATGGGCCAAAAGAATTGGCTTCTTACTGTTGTAATCATTTTCTGGTAACCGGGATGTCCAGCATATGGAACATTGTGCATTTATTTTAGTACAAGATTCCAAAGTTCTCTGGAACTAGGAACATAAATTCTATTTTATGCATAAGTAATCCATCTTCCTTCATCTCATACTCTTTCATTTTATGTTGTACATCTCCTTGTTGTAAGATTTCCCTTACCTATAGGTAATGTTGATCTATAACAATAGCATCTAAAATTTTTCTCTTCAAGTATGACTGATGCATACAAAAAACTATAGCATGCATGAGATGTACTCTTCTACTAAGTGCATCGACAACTTTATTTTATTTTCCTTTGATATGCTTGATATCAAAGTTGTATTCACTTAAAAATTCCGGCCATCTTGTTTTCCTGGTATTCAAGGTTAGTTGTTCAAAAAGATACTTCAAGTCATTGTGATTTGTTCTCAATTCAAATCTCTTTCCCATGAGGTAATGCCTCCACATCTTCAACGTGTGAACAATGGTAGTAAGCTCCAAATCATGTGTGACATAGTTCCTCTCATGTTACTTAAGATTTTTGGACTCATAACCAATGACGTGTCCATTTTGAGTGAGGACTCCACCAAGTCCTTCCTTACATGCATTTGTACACACCACAAAAATTTAATTTGGGTCAGCAATGTTTAACATAGGTGCACTAGTGAGTAACTCCTTCAACAAATTAAAGTTCTCTTCACATTCAGATGTCCATTCAATTTAATTCCCTTCTTTTGCAAAGAAGTGATGGGATAATCAATCTTAGAGGGCCCTGTTATAAACCTTATGTAGTAACCAGCTAACCCCATAAAATATTTCACTTTTGAAACATTCTTGGGAGTTGGCCATCCTCTAATGGCTTCAATCTTCTCTGGATCCACTGCTATAACCTATTCTGAAATAATGTGCCCTAAGTAATGGATCTACTCTTGATAAAAAGAACACTTAATCAGCTTGGCATAAAACTGGTGTTCCCTCAGCACTTGAAATACCAATCTTAGGTGATGTTCATGCTCTTCCTCTGACTTAGAATAGACAAGTATGTCATCCAGGAATACTATGACAAAATTATACAAATAATCTCTAAATATGCCATTCATTAAGCACCTAAAGACAACTGGTGCATTGGACAATCCAAAAGGTACCACTACAATTCATAATGCCCATACCTGGTTCTAAAAGTTGTCTTATGGATATCTTCTTATTTGATTCTTACCTAATGGTATCCTGATCTCAAGTCTATCTTTGAAAATATATTTTCTCCTCTTAGTTGATCAAAGAGGTCATCAATTTTGGGTAGAGGATACTCGTTATTTATAGTGGACTAATTTAGCTGTCGAAAATCAATACACAACCTCAAGGTCCCATCTTCCTTTTTAAAAAAGAGTATTGGCACTCCCCAGGGTGAAACACCTGGGCATATGTACCCTTTCTTCAGCAATTCCTCCAACTATATTTGTAATTATTTTAACTCTGGTGTGCTCATTTTGTAAGGTGTTTTTGACACCGGGGAAGCTCCTGGCACTAAATCAATAGAGAAATCTATTTCCCTTTTTGGTGGCAACCCTGGTATTTCCTGGAATACATCTTCAAATTATTGTAGTACCGTAAAATATTCAAGGCTTGACCCCTTTGTCTTTTTTGTCTCCTCCACATGGGTTTCATACAACTGACACCCCTTTCTAAAACATCTCTTCAACTGTAAGGCTAAAATCTCCCTTATAGAGATGGGTCTTGGTACACCTTTCACAGTGCTATGTTTTCCATCTCCATCAAGACATGTAAATGTCTTGCTATGACAATCTAGGACAACATGGTGCTTGTCCAACCAATCCATTCCAATTAGAATATTGTAAGATCCCAATTGTATGGTATTCAGATCAACACTAGTATTCACACCATTAAGACTTATGGAACAACCTCTGACCATATCATGGATTCTCCTTTTGGTTTCAGTGGCTAGCTGAACCAAACTTGATTTCCCAAGATTAATTTTCTCCAAATGTAATCTATCCACTATCTTAGGATCAATGTAACTATGATGTGCTCCTCAATCAATTAAAATAGCAACAGACTGATTTATGATCTTACCTTCCACCTTGATCGTGTTGGATTGGTATTTTGCTTGTCGATCATCTAAGGTTGCATAAATTATTCCCATGTCTTCGATTGTTGTATCCTCTTGGATGTTGTGCATGGTCTTCACTCTATCCTTTTTGTTTCGTAAATCCTTGTATAGGTGATATTCCTTGCATCCCCAACATTGGATTGGTGGTATTCCCCATTTTCCCAAGGAATCTTCTTTCTTGGATTCATCATTGGCATGCTGATATTGATTATTTTTATTTGGCTCATTTCTATTGAAAGGAGGTTGGAATCCCTTCTTCCTCTGATCAAACTTATCCTTATTCTTATCCTTCCAATACTTGTGCATGGATCCTTTGCCTTGGCCTTTCTCAAACAGGTACTTAGCTTTCCTGATAGCCTCATTCAAGGTCTTGGGTTCATCATACTAAATCTTTTCTTTATAAAGGAAAGTAAAACCACTTAAAAACCTATGTATTTTCACCTCCTCATATTTTATGAACCCTACATACTTTAACAACCCCAAGAAATTTTTCTCATATTCTTCCATAGTCATGCTTCCCAGCTTGAGTTCAAAGAACTCGTGCATTTTCTTGTTATAGAAATTCTCTGAGAGGTACTCCTTCTAGAAATACTTTTTGAACTGCTTCCAAGTGATCCTATTCTCATTAATATGCTCAACTTGCTTCAGTTGGTCCCACCACATGGAAACCTTCCCATGCAAATGGTAGGTGGAAATTATAGCTTCCAGGTTTCATGAATAGTTATGCAATTGGAAATATCTCCTGAGTCCAAGAAACCAATCTTCAACATCATCTTCCCTTTCCCTTTCACCACCAAAGGATGGTTGCTTAATCTTCCTTATCTCTCCTTGCAAACTATCCACTTCATGCCTTCTTCTTTGGTGCCTAACAGGAGACACCTCTGGGCTACTCATGGATTCTTCATATGCATAATACCTTCTTGTTGAGTAAGGAAGTGAGTGATGTCTATGAGCTCTACTAGCACTCTTGGAATAACCAACTCTTCTATTTTCATCTCTTCTTTCATTATACATGGCTTCTTCCTCTTGCTTTGAGCCATTCTTTATTTGTCTCTGCAGCACTTGGTCATTTATCTTAATTTTCTCTCTCATCGACCTCTCATTGTCTTCCTTGTAGATCTACACTTGTATTTTCAGGCTTCTCACAGTTTCTATCAATGTTTATTGCTCCCCTCGACCCTTGTGCCCGTTGGATTCTGTCTCTGCATTACCAAATCTAGTATTCTATCCTTTGGCCTCTTTATCATGGCTAGAGGCTCCCTCACCTTATTCCATTTCTGGAATATCCATTTTTAGATGATATGTTTAAACTCCTTAATTATGCAAAATGTGCAAGTGACCATTTTTTCAGAATTAAGCATATGATAAACAAAATTTGTCAACAATGCTACAAGTCCTTTCAACTCATGAAGAACATATATAAATAACACTTCCATGTTATCCCTGTGCCGATACAGAAATCAATTATGCATAGGCGCTTCCTTCAAACCACTTTCCCAATTGACCACGGCTCGAAACCGTGGGCCAAATCCTTCCTTAGCGCTTTTCCCTCTTCAAAAAAAAAAAATCCATTAGCCATTTTTCCTTCAGTGCTCAATTTCATGTGACCATGGCTATGACCCTCCTCTTAGCTTAAAAGTGATTATCCAGAGCTTTGGGACTTCAGACTTCGGCTTTGGAGGATTTCCCTGCTGAACACCACCCAACCCCCAAACTACCAAACCTCTGAACTATAAGTGTACTCTGCAATTGAATCTAGAAGATCGAAGTTTTTCTTTCAATATAAAATCATTGCCAAATATTTCTGTGTTAGAATTATTATATTTGAAATCGCGTGGTTTAAAATATATCGAGGGTTGAGATCGACGGTCATAATCCATTGCGGAGATTGTATATGCACACAGGTTAATGTCGGGACCTATACCTATAATTTAAATTCAATACAGTTTTGTTTTGAGTTTGAAATCTGATCATAGATCAGACGATCCGTATTTATTGTGAATATTATAAATCACAATGGTGGACCCTACCTTTGACAGACCCGCAATTTTTATGAAATATACATTTGAAATCCGATTACTATTTGGAAATTTAATATTACGTTGGAATATTAAACCAAATCTCCACCGTAGATCTATAGATATAATGGTTGTTGTAGGTCTATGGGTTGATTTAAATAGTTTTATTGACATCGATTGCATTACTTACTTAGTACGGTTCACCCAGGGTGCTACATGTCAGCAATACAGAGTTGACATGTGGCCCAATCAACTATTGATGCATGTCGAATTTCCATTGGCACAAATGACCTGTCAAACACACAAAATAAATGGACATGTGGCATGCGTATGATGGTCCACATCACCCTACGTGACATCAGCATGTCATGTCACTTATGTATTCTATGACTTTGTAATTTGGGCTTCAACGAACTTTGCACCTACACACCTCTAATCTCCCAAATGCCAAATTTTTTAATACTCGGAGGATGCACTGATCAACGATCCTCATTCACTTTTTAGATCTACAGTCAACATGAGCTCTGGGACTCCAGGCTTCGGGAGTTTCAGAATGTCCACACTCTCAATCCTTCCAAAGTGCCAATTCTATGGATTGTAGGATCTACTGCCACGTATCCTCTCCCGATCAACGACTAGGATTTTATTCATAGCTCTAGGCTTCAAGGTTTTCCAAAGCACCTCTTCAAAGATCTCCCAAAGTGTCAAATTACCATATATCCTCTCCTTCCTCCACGTATCATCTCTCGATCAACGGTTGAGATTAACTCTGGCCTTCTGGAGTTCTCGACTCAAAGCAACCTGCAACTCAATTCCTCTTGAGTACCAAGTCTCCAGACCTTGGGATCTGGTGCCACATGTCCACTGTAATCAATGGTTGAGATGGACTCTAGCCTTTAGGAATCCTTGAACCCAACTACTCAGGCCTTGAATCCTCTGGAGTGCCAAGTCTCCGGACTATGGGATCTACTACCACGTGTCCTCTCCCGATCAATGGTGAGGATTTAATCTGCTCTTCGGAGCTTTTGGGGTTTCACCTTCATCACATTTCATTCATTCCGAACACCGATTTAGCAAACTCCCAAAGTATTCATCAGTAACTAAACACCAAGGGGTGCTACATGGTGAAAAATAAGGAACAAACACATGGCCCTATCTGACGAGTGACACATGTCATATACTAACTAGCACGAATGGTCTTTGAAAAACATGGAACAAGGTGACACGTGGCAAGAATAAAGTGTGTCCACATCACCTTAGGTGACATCACTCCAGTGCTTCATGACTTCGAGACTTCGAAACTTCAGGAAACTTCTCCACACTACACCACAAATCCCCCAAACGTTGAATTCCTGAATGGGCTGATATGCAGACATGTTTCCTCAAATGTGAATGGTCCAGATTAACTCCATAGTTTGGGACTTCAAGAGATTTCCCTCCTGGCAACTTGAGGACTTGCTTCTCCCAAAGTGTTGAACCTATGAACTGTTGTGAGATCTACGACTCACACCTGCAGCATGCATATCGAATGACTAGATTTTGATCTTCTCCAATTTTCTTTGCCTCTTGATCTACACTTGATATAATAGACCAGACCTATCCTTGGCCAAATCCAACGATCTGGTACTCCTCCCAATGATCTATGGCATAGATTCACTACAGGACTTCGGAGCTTTGGTCCTTTGAGCTTCTTTTATGACAAGGAACTTAAAATTGTCGAAGCAGCGAAGTCCGAAGGACTTGAGGGTTTAACCTCTATGCTCTTTTCCCATATATGACGATTGTGAAGGATTTGGATCCTTCCCGAATAGAGCCTACGACCATCGTGGTTTCCCAAACCTCTACACCTCCTGAGCTTTCAAACATAGTTAAGGTGCGCTCTCAGCGCCTTCCGGCACTCTGCAACTTAATTTCTCTTTGAAATGTTTGCGCTAATATCGGTTTACATGGCCCATCTAGGCTTAGTATCGAAACTAAGATTTGATACCAAATTGTAACATACCCAACCACCCACAGGTCGGGCATGCTAACCATAAGTCCCTCCCCTGGACTAATTCAACCCTTGCTCTAACTTTAAATAACAGGGAAATGCATGAAATATTCACATGCATTGATCGAAATTCATGCTAAACACAAGAGCAATGAAGCATACGACATGCACAACAATACACAATAAGCATGCATACTCTAAACATATTGAATTCAATGATAAATAAATACATAGCGGAATAAATCATACACAGGTAAATAATACCATAACAGAGAGAACTTATATTTTATAAAAGAAGACACCTATTGGTTGCAAACTAAGGACGTTCCACCCAATCATAGACACTGTTGTTCCAATTCTCAACAACAGTGTCACCCCCAAGCCAGGGATATGAATGCACAAGGATAGTTCCATAGTGTTACTTGGCTTCCCAAACCAGTCAACATTCAATATCTCATAGGATTCCCAACACCCACAACAATCCAAGTACCCATCTCTCTTCTACCTAGCCTGCACAACCCAAGAGAATGGACCATCTCCCTTATCTGCCATGCAGTCCCTCAGGTTGTTCTTCTCCTTCTAGGACTCTAATGCAGCTGGTCCAGAATCTCCATGTTGGGACTCTCAGGACTCACAGATGTGAGAAAATATGGACACATGCCAAAGCATCTCAGACAAGCAAACCTCAAATCATGGCTAGATTACACCAGATCTCTACAACCAGCAATACCATGGTTTCTCTTCAACAGTTCATCTTCCTTTCCCAAGCCAAGACACAAATGAGGAAAGATGAGTGGGCGACAGAAATGAATGGAGTGAGATCTCCACGAAAGGTGAGAACATAGAGAAATGGATTGCATGCATGAACGAATGAATGAGTGAGTGAACGAGTGAGCCAACCAACAACAGAAGCAAAACAAGAATGGGAGTGATAGAGAATGAACTGTTAGAAAAACAGGATCGTGGAGCAATAAAATAAAATAAATGTGGAAATAAAACACAGAATATACACAATACAATAGAGACACAGATATATGTGGTTCACCCAGTGTGGGCTATGTCCACTAGAGAAATTTCCAGGTCCTTCCTTTATTATTATACAGCAAATGAAGGGATACAACCTACAGCAAACCCCTGTAACTTCCTCTTCTTTCTCTCACATTCTCCTATATCAGAATACAATATTCACCATAATGCATAGACATAATACATTTCCCTCATAACAGAGGGTTTCCTTCTAAGGAAAAAAACCCTAACATAATTTCTACCATTAGATTTGTGACCATATAATGAACGGTCCAAATTTACAATGAAATTACAATATACATTTACAAGTCAATTTTTCCTTTGGGGGCCCGCTTGCCTCTGGACCCCGTAGAGAGGATAACCCCCCTCTACACTCCCCTGCGTGGAAGAGTGTACATGCTTCTAGGGTTTAAATACTTCATGGGGTATAAACATAGCTGAAAACAAAAGACCTCTGAATCAGGAAGATAATCACGCTCCACAACCAACAATCTCCCACTTGGAGACTGATCTCAACAACTCCACCGTTGTTGTATATGCTAGACTCTGAACCTTTTTGGACCTGGAAAATTTCTCATATTCATCTTCATTCTTGAATACCAACTGAAACTGAGCAGGAACTCAGTTTCTCCCTGGTTACTCTGTTTGTTAACATGTCTGCAGGATTTTGGCTAGTGTGTATCTTTTCCAACTTCAAATGTCCATCTTCCAAGGTGGATTGTATGAAGTGGTACCTCAATTTTATATGCTTAGTCTTTGAATGGAAGGTGGACTTCTTTGCAATATGAATGGCACTCTGATTGTCACAGTACAACCTGTTATTCTCCTTCTTCTTTCCCAATTCATCCATAAACCTCTGTAACCAAATCAACTCTTTACTAGCTTAAGTAGCAGCAACATACTCTGCCTCAGTTGTTGAAAGTGAAAAAACCTTTTGCAGTTTTGAAATCCAACTTATTGTTGTTCCACCTATCGTAAAAGCATACCTTGTGGTGCTCCTCATGTTGTCTTTATCACCTGCCATATCTAAATCAACATATCCCTGTAGAAAAGTGTTTGAACCTCCAAAACATAATGCATGAGTAGTAGTACCTCTCAAATACCTGATAATCCACTTTACTTACTCCCAATGTTCTTTACCTAGATTGTTCATAAACCTACTCACAACTCCCATTGCATGTGCAATATCTGGTCTTATGCAAACCATTGCATACATCAAGATGCCAATTGATGATGAATAAGGGACCCTAGACATGTATTCTATCTCCTCTTGTGTCTTGGGACACATTTCCTTAGTTAATTTGAAATGGTTGGCTAAAGGTGTACTAACTGGTTTTGCATTATACATTCTAAACCTCTCCAACACCTTCTCTATGTACTCACCCTGAGACAATGTCAATTTGCAATTTTTCATGTCTCTTATTATTCTCATACCAAGGATTTTCTTTGCATCACCCAAATCCTTCATCACAAATGAATTAGCTAATTTCTTATTGATCACATTTATATCATGCATATTAGACCCTGCAAAAAGCATGTCATCTACATACAATAGCAAGATAATATAGCTTCCATTTTCTAGCTTTTTGAAATAAACACAGTGATCAAAATGGCATCTACTATAACCCCATTCTGTCATAAACTTGTCAAAATTCAAATACCATTTCCTTGGAGCTTACTTTAGTCCATACAATCTCTTCTTCAACCTGCATACCTAATTCTCCTTCCCTTTGACCTCATACCCCTATGGTTGCTTCATATAAATCTCTTCCTCCAAATCCCCATGGAGAAAAGTTGTTTTAACATCTAATTGTTCAAGATGCAAATCTTCTACTGCCACAAGACTTAAAATAGTCCTAATTGAAGTCATTTTAACAAAAGGAGAAAATATTTCATCAAAATCTATACCTTTCTTTTGTGAAAACCCTTTACAACATGTCTAGCCTTGTACCGCTTTATTCCTCCATCTTCTTCCTTCAACTTGTAAACCCATTTATTCTGCAATGCTCTTTTTCCTGCAAAAAAATGAACCAAGTCCCAAGTATGTTTATTTAACAAGGAATCCATTTCCTCTTTCATGCCTTGCTCCCACTTCTTTTTGGTGTCTACCTGCATTGCCTCTTCATAACATTCTGGTTCACCAGAATCAATCAACAATAAATAATACAATGAAGGAGAGTATCATTCAGGGGGTATACTTAACCTAGTATATTTTCTAACAGCACTTGCACGTGTTTGAGGTACCTGTTGCTCCTGTTGTTGTACATTTTGATTTTTTGGTTCCTTTGGAATTTATTTTTCGGTGATCTCATCAAGCACTATGTATTCTTGTTTTTCTTTTTCCAGTTTCTTTCCCTACAACTGATCTTTGTACATGACCTTCTCATTGAATATAACATCTCTACTCGTAATGATTTTTTTATTTTCATAATCCCATAATAGATAACCAAAATCATTAACATCGTATCCAATAAAGGTACACTTCTTGGATTTTTCCTCAAGCTTTGTTCCATTTTCTTTATCAATATGGACAAATGCTTCACAACCGAAAGTTTTCAAAAAAGAATAGTTTACCTTTTTTCCTGTCCATTCCTCCTCTGGAATTATACCATCCAAAGAGATTGAAGATCTTTTGTTTATTAAGTAAACAATAGTATCTACAACATCTAACCAGAACTGTAAGGGCAAACCAGCATGCAATCTCATACTCCTTGCATGCTCCATGATTGTCATATTCATCCTTTCTGACACACCATTTTCTTGTGTTGTTCTTGGAACTGTCTTCTCTCTACAAATCCCATGGTATGAACAGTAATCATCAAACTCCTTGCTGCAATATTCACCTCCATTATCTGATCTGAGACACTTCAAACTTTTTCCTGTCTCATTCTAAACCAAAGCTTTCCATTTCTTAAAATTATCAAAAACATCAGATTTTTGTCGAATGCAATAAACCCAAGTTTTTCTAGTTGCATCATCAATAAAAGTAACATAATAACGAGAGCCACCAAGAGATGATACTTGATCTAGTCCACATACATCTGTATGCACAATCTCTAACCTTTCATTCTTCTTTTCTTTTCCAACTCTGAGAAATCTGACTCTCTTATGTTTTCCATAAACACAATGCTCACAAAAGTCCAAATCAATTTTTTTAAGATCTGGCAACAAATTTATTTTGTGAAGTATCTACATTCCCTTCTCACTCATGTGTCCCAGCCTATGATGCCACAGTTCTGTATCCACTCTTGTAGACGCTAAAGAGATAGAAGAGTCAGTATTACCAGTACATAAATACAATGTACCTACCTTCTCTCCTTTTGTTATCACCAATGATCCTTTGATGAACTTCCATGTCTTATCTGTAAATATGGATATACAAACTTCACTTGCCAACTACCCTATTGAAATTAGATTTTTTCTTAAATATGGAACATGTCTTACCTCTTTCAACAACCATTGGTTTCGATTTCGTTTCTTTATTTTTACCTTTCCCATTCCAACAATTTTGCATGGTGCATCATCACCCAATGAACCTGTCCAAAATCACCTTGAACATAATCTAGAAAATGTTTCCTATGGGGTGTGGCATGAAATGAAGCCCTTGAATATACTACCCAAGACTTAGAAATATTATCTACAGAAAGAATCAAAGCATCTTGTAACACATCACCTGTTACATTTGCTTCCTGATTTCTCTCTTGTTGTTCATCTCTTTGTTTCTTTGGAGCTCTGCAATCTTTCTTCAGATGTCCTTTCATCCCACAATTCCAGCACTCTATATTTCCAAGTTTGGATTTGGATCTTCCCTTCCTATAATTCTTGTGGTTCCCTGGGCCCTTTCATCTATCCTTTTGCCTTCCCATGTTCTCCATGTTCAATGCATTACCTAATGTCTCACCTATGCTTTTTTGTCGCATTTCCTCACTAAGTATAACACCAACAACATCATCAAATTTTAAAGTATTTGAACCATAGACAGAGTTACAGCCATGACCAAGCCATTCCAGCTTTCTGGCAATGAGCACAAGATTAGAAGAGCCCTGACCTCATCTTCAAATTCCACTTTTATAGAACTCAGTTGATTAGTAACCGTATTAAAATCATTTAAATGATCTGCAACAGACCCACCTTCTGACATCTTCATATTAAATAATCTCTTCATTAGAAATACCTTATTGGATGTCGAGGGTTTTTCATACAATTTATCCAATGTGTCCATCAAGGCCTTTGTTGTCTTTTCTTTCGAAATATTGAAAGCCATCGATGCTGCCAGGCTCAGTCGTATCGTTCCTAGAGCCTTTATGTCAAGAATCTCTCGTTCTTCATCCTTCATAGCCTTCATCTTCTTTGCTACTCCACCCAATGGTAGGAATATATCCTTCTGATATAAATAATCTTCCATCTGCCTTCCATAACTGGTAGTTTGGCCATTAAATTTCTCGACCCTAAAATTTCCATCTTCCGCCATTGCTCCCACTCGAACCAGGAACCCTCCTTTCCTATGAGTTACCTTTCGCTCTGATACCAGTTGTTAGAAAAACATGATCGTGGAGCAATAAAATAAAACAAATGTGGAAATAAAACACATAATATACACAATACAATAGAGAAACAGATATATGTGGTTCACCCAGTGTGGGCTACGTCCACCAGAGAAATTGTCGGGTCCTTCCTTTATTATTATCCAGCAAATGAAGGGATACAACCTATAGAAAACCTGTTGTAACTTCCTCTTCTTTCTCTCATAGTCTCCTATCTCAGAATACAATATTCTCCATAATGCATAGCCGCAATACATTTCCCTCATAATAGAGGGTCACCTTAGAGGGAAAAAAAACCTAACATAATTTCTACCGTTAGATCTGCGACCTTATAATGAACGGTCCAGATTTACAATGAAATTACAATATACATTTACAAGGAAATTTTTCCTTCGGGGGCTCCCCCCCTGAACCTCCGTCAGGGGCCCACTTGCCCCCGGACCCCGCAGAGGTGGTAACCCCCCTCTGCACTCCCCCGCGTGGAAGAGTGTACATACTTCTATGGTTTAAATACTTCATGGGGTATAAACACGGCTGAAAACAAAAGAACTTTGAATCAGGAAGATAATCAGGCTCCACAACCAACACAAACCCCCCCAACAGACCAGGGACAGGTTTATGTAACTCTTAAGAATCAAGAACCTCATGGCCTTCCCCCAAGAATATCACTTAACTGATTTCCCCATTAAACAAAATGGGTAATTAAAAAATAAAATAAACGTTTAACCCCTAAGGCCCCCTCTCTTGTGGAATCATATCACCCTATAAATCTAGTCCTTGTCCGTCTAACAACCAACGATGTATTTATTTATTTATTTATTTTTTGTGTCTGGAGGAATCAGCAACTAGTTGGGCACGTGATCGCATTACACATGGCCGTGTTATCCAACTGCTACCACTATAACCTCCAGGTGTGCCCACGATGCCCCTTATGCGGCACACAAGGTAAGTCGGGGAGAGTTGAACTCGAAACCTCATGGAACTTCATTTTCACGGCACTTGCCAATTGAGCTGCCCCCCCGGGGGCCCGATGTATTTATTATTAATAATGATCAAAACATTACATTTCTTAGGCACATTGGCCTCTTTTAATTGTTTGGACACTCTGGCCTCTCAGTACTTAACAAATACATTATTTAATATGGGGCTCAAAACCTGGGGTGTTACAAGTATCCTTTTTTATAATTTTGTAGGCCTAAGAGGCATTAGAGAGTGGCCCATTAAGAGAGTAAATCAAACCATAGAGGAGAGAGGACTTGTATATATTATGTACACTGTATGCATTAGTTAAAATGAAGATCACTCTATTTTGAGTGTTGAGTATTTGTTGGCAGCCAATCCACATTTTTGCACTGTCTTATAAGCTGCCTACACCAATGTTTTGCAAACATCAAATTTTTCGTCGCAATTTTCAAATAAATGACATTTTTATTTTTTGCGATATTTGCACATTTACCTTCATTTTGTTTTCACGACTGTAAGCGTGAAAAATTAGTCTTTCAAAATCGCATTAAAATCATTATTTGAACTGTCGTTGTCCTTTTTGTTGACATGCCCATTGCGCTTACATTTCACTATGCAGCTGGCAAAACTTTCGAACTGTACTCATTGGACATTCTTGGATTGATTGTGTAATTTGGTTTCATTGAGTTTGTAATGCATTGTCATTTGGATTTATATGTTATTTGATCAAATTACTTTGCACATTGGTTTCATAAGATATATAGGTATTATGGTTAAACCTTGATATATTTTGTTTGACATGATACCTAGTTTCAAAACACATTGGTACCTCGCTTAAACTCTTTATATGAATTGATACATCATATGTCACATAGTCAAAACACTTGGTATTTATTTCAATTTGTATGATCGGTTTTAAAACTATGGCATAACGATTGCACGCGTTGGTTTGTACACTTACCATTGGTTTCATTGGTCGGCCAAGTGACATCATTGTTGAACTATACTATAATGGGTAGAACAGCTATAAGCCGGCGGTTGTACTTTGGCAATAACTATTATGCATGGCAGAGATAAGCTCCACCACCTTCACATGATGACATTAATGTCTATCCCTTATCCTTGTTTCACCTCTGTTAGCTCAGGTAACCCTTCGTGCACTCTGCTCCTGTGTATGCTATGATCCAAACCCTGGCTCGTTCACCATGTGCTCGGTTCCATGGCACCGGTGGTGTGAATCGAGCCGAACGGTAGCCAAGCCTTGCTACTATTTGAAAATGCCCGGAAAGACTTGGAGGATAATGGTTGGCTCACCTTCGTGAAGAGATTTGAGGGTTTTAATCTAGTTGTGGCACAGCAGTTCACCCTAAATTTCGATGGCTATAGAGCCAAGGTGGGCGACATTCAATTGGAAATCAATGAGGAATTTATTAGCTCTGCTACAGGGTTACCTGAAAAGGGCCAACGTTGGTTCAAAAATTTGAAAGTGGAAGAGGTTCCATGGCCACTTATGTTCGTCTCACGAAAGGTCACATATTGTGATAGAGGTATGCCCATATCCATGCTTAAACCACGATGGCATGACCTATTCATAATAGTTAAACAATTCGTGACCTGTGAAGGTCGATATGGACTCGTCTTTCTCTACCACCTGCGTTTGTTAATGAATTTTATGGGATACCCGTTGAATATGCCCTTTTACTTCCAACGTAGCTTGTAAAAAATGTCAAAAAGGTTTAAAAGGGAGAAGGCCGACAGTATCTTGTTCCACCATGGACTTATTAAACTTATCATTGTTTATCACTTAAGTCTCTACGGTGATAGTTGGCGAGATTGCATCGCTCGAAATGGTTTTGATGATACAGACCCTGTCCAGGTTGACAAGCCTGTGGTAAATGAAACCAAGGTCGGGCCACCCATGCCCTTCCATGTCCTACTTCCTTCTCCTAAACCCTCGGTCGACCCTGATATTTACTTACCCGATGCTATAACTGAGAAGGCCGAGGCTATAAAAAATCTTGTGAGCAAAAAGGCCAAGGCAAACCCTACTGTTGTTGCCAAGGGTAAAAAGAACGCTCGGCTTATTTCGAGAATGGCTAGAAATAAACCTAAACCCACTGCTGAGAAAAGGCCCATAGTCCTTAGTGAGGATTCGGACTCTGACATAAAACGTTTCCTAGCCAGTGAGTACCCTTACTCACAGGGTTTATGCCCCGAGCCACCTTATGATTTTGTTTCGAATCTTCCCCCTTGCCTAAGAAATAATCCTAGCTACCCTGAGATCAAACTGCCTAACGAAACCCTTGGCAATATAATCAAACCCTCACCTGCACTTTCTAAGCCCACACAGTCATCCTGTGACCAATGTGATTTTTGGTTGGAACGATACTACATTGATGTTCCCCTACTCCAATCAAAAATCCAATCATTGGAAAATCAAGTTGCAGTATTGACCAGTCAAAGAGAGAAACTCCAAGCAAATGATAGGAAGAAGAGAACCACTGGTTCCATTGTTTTCAAGAATGTTGAATCGGCCACAGCCGTTGTCAACTCCAAATTGTCATGATTAAGCCGTATGCTCATCATATAGGTATGAATTTTGATATCGTTTTAGTTTTTTGAATGACCAGGATTAATATACTGATTTGAATTGGGTCTTTGAATAGCTCTGTTTATATTTCGAAATGGCTCTGTCATAATGTGTTCATACTGTATATTTTTCACTTTGCTAAAAATAAATGAAATTTCATTTTGGATACATGATTTGATCATTCCCAGTTTAGCCACTGATAGATTTTTATCGGATTTGATTGGTTTTCGATTAGATTTGATTTGTTCGTTGGTCTGATTAAGTTAACGAAATTGATGGTTTGCTTTCAATTGAATTTGTTTTGTATCTACTCTGAACAAGAAGTTTTCATGCTAGATTTAGAATACGATCATTTTTGATTTGATTTCGTTATGGTTAGTTTGTATGTTGTGGTTGTCGAATGATTTCGTGAAATTGGTTGTTACGATCTTTTAATATGTTGTTTCATATAATGTTCTAAATATGATCGTTTCCAAGTTGGGAAGAATGACTCTATTTTTATGGAAACAATACTCTCATTTAAGTCTGTGCAAATGGTATTCACGCCCGAATCATGGAACGGTTTGATCCACGACGACTATGTTAAACCCCAGTTGTTTGATTCGCTTGATTAGATTGTTGTATCTTCAGTTAGTTTGATCGATTTTATGAATTGTATTCGTATCAAAAATAGATTTGATTACAGTTCTATTCTCAAACAATTTTGTTAACTCAGTTCGACTTATGTCATTCTGTTAAATTCGTATGAGGAAATTCGGGTAATATTTGTTTCAAAATGAATTCAAGAAATGATTTCGTGAATGATTTTGTCTGCCCCATTTTGCAATAACAAACGATCGGATATCTCTTACGAACTGTGTTACCAACTGATTGATCCTGTTATGATTTCATTTGAGTTGATTCACGAGTCAGTTATGATTTAATTCGCTCATGGCCTGGATCATTTGTTATACAGTTATGTCGATTTGGAAATGATCTTGTTTGGATTTGATCGTGTCTCCTGTCTATGAGGAAGCATAACAATTGCCTGTGATTTGTTCTAATTATATCGATTTCAAATTGATATGAAATGATTTCATAATTGTTTGATTATGATTTTGTTAACCCGACTTTGTGGTAACAAATGAAGAAGAGTACACGTATCTCTGTAGTCATTTGATTGATCTTGATCTTGTTTGATTTCGAATGGTATAACCATTTCAATTTCAATGATTCGTTTTCAAATAGCTATTGGATGTTAATTGAATTTAATTCTTTAAAATATTTTCAATCGATTTTAATGTTGATTATGTGTCTTATTTAGACCAGCTACAGAATCGCAAGATTATGTAGCTAGTCTATAGAATTAGATTTTTATCATTTTATTAATAAAGGATCCTTCTAACTTGTCTATTTTTTACCCTTTTCAGGTAAATTCAAATTGCATGGGACATGCTGGATAGGCTAGGGGAATATTTGTGTGTTTTAGTTTTATTTTAGGTTCCTAGTTTAGTCAGACTTGGGATATCTTCCCAGATTTTCTGTAAACAGTTTGATAACTTCTACAGGGATGTTTTACCCTGTAGAAGGTCTTTAAATACTTATTATTTTTTGTAATAAGGATCATCCTCACTTGTGGGAGAACCAGGCTATGGATTCCTAATACAAACTGAGACAGAAGTTGATGTTCTGCTACAGCTTTCGCTTTCATAATATCAATCTTTTGTTTCAATTTTATGCATGTCATTAGCAATTGATCATAGACTACTTTAGCTATCATAGTCTATTGCAGAATGATATGAATTAGTTAATGTCTCATCCATATCTGATCTCTTTCATTATTTAAAATACAACAATTACTTTATTCAGTTAATGAATGACAGATTCCTCTGCTTCATCAATTGAATTATTTTGTATAAGTCTTTGCATACATATTTATCTAATGGTGAAGATTTATAAATTATAAGATTGTTGTTACTTTTATGTCTTGTTTGTCGTGTAATCAAACTTGAAGAGCGCTGCAGCTTATCGTTTACGAGAATCTCCTGAATAATTCGGTGCGGGTTTCCTCCCTCCGATCAGCTAAGACAATCATCATACACAGGACAAATCTGGAGCATTTCTCTAGGTCAGTTTGTGATTTATTTTCATTAATTTGTTAGCATACTATTAGTATTTTAGTTAGATATATTTGTAGTTTAGATTAGTGTTTTAGTTTAGTTAGTTTTTGTTTTATTTATGTTCATAAAATTATAAAATCAACAAAAACATCTTTCTCTGTCTTAGGGTAGAATATAAATGGGTTTTCCAGGTTTTATTTAAATCTGTAAATTGTAGATATTGTACATTTTGTGAATAAGTTATATTTCTGTTAGTAGTTAGATAGTTAATTAGTTAGAGTTAGTATAGTATTAGTTAGTAGATTGTATATATAGAATAGTTAGATTAGTTAGTTTGTTTTATTTATTTTTAGTTAGATTAGTTTAGTTTGTTTTAATTGTTATTTTTAGTTAGATTAGTTAGTTTAGAATAGTTTTTCTTTTTGTTTTCTTAGGACTTTAGATCGGCTAACGGAGCCGCTAAACCCGTCAGGGTGGTTCATCCCAAATGGCTTGGGTTATTAGACAACCCCGGACCGGTTCCACTCTCCCAGTTGACGGACGGTCAATTTCGCCCATCAACAGTATTCTGGTGTATAAATCCTCGAATCTAGTGTTTCAGTGTGGTTGGAGGGATTTATTGAGTTATTAATTAGTGACAGGGACTGGTAGATTCTTAATAGTTCAATTAGAACCTATTTAGTGGATTTATGCATGTTTCAATAATTTGTGTCTCTCTGTACTGATGGGATCGAACGATTGTGCATAGTTATTGTTGATGATGAATTATTCCATAATTGAATACAAATCTAGAATCCGAGTGGATACATTGAGATGATCCTTTATATTCGAATTGTAGGTCAACAGAGGTTAAATCCTTATCAAGGAAGAATCTTGGCTTAAGAAGGAAACGAGATCATTGAATAATCATTGATCCCTCTTAGGATCAATAATCCATAATCGATGCAGAATAGGGTGCAACAAGGAGATTGAACTATCAAATTCAATTGATCGGGGTCATGCTATAGGAACCATTTGATCTCGAAGGGGAAGGAAGATCAATATTCCAGATCTGTCTTTCGTTTCAAATTTGCAAGAAATTTAAGTTTGGAGTGATTTGCAAAAAGTGAAACCAACAGTTTTCAATGAAGCTACGTGTCAAAATTGCGTTCCTTCACATTTCATCGAGTGGTTTTTGAAAAATGTGAAATAGCCCAGGAACATAGCCCGAGTTCATGTGGAAAAGAGGTAACCTCTCAGGTTCACTTCTATTGTAAATAAGTGCTCAGAGGTTATAACCATGGTTCCAAGATTTTGACCATATGGATGATGTGAGCGTTTATGCATTAGGATAGAGGTTTTAATTAAACCATGTGCACTGGTAATTAAGGGTAGAGAATGATCTCATTGAATATAAGGTCGACTTGTCGATCCTCAAGTGTGATCGACCAATGATATTATTTATTCTAACTTTGTTAAATTGATGTTGAGGTGAGAGACTCCAATATAGGTAAAAGTTCTAGATCTCCATTGCTACTATAGAGTAATATTTGAGTTGAAGCAAAATCATATTAGGTTTGAGAATATGCAGTTTGACATAAAGTCAAATGAAGACTTAGGAAATGATTTAAGGGATAATTCTGTGTAGAAATGGGTAGATTAACTCCACAATGGGAAAACTATACATGTTATCTTCAAATAGAGAATAAAGAAGAACTGCAGAAAATTCCTAAGGAACATAGTGAAGCATTTAATACCTAGTTTTGTGGACAGGACAACTAGTATAGATCCTTGGGAAACCTCTTAGCAGGTTTTCAAAGCAATTTAGAATTCTGAAGTTGCCTAAGATTGTGATTATTGGAGATACTAGATAGGGTATCATTATCAAGTGGTATCATAGCTAGAACGCTCTTTGGAATGAGGCATTATTACAACAAATCTGATGAAAGAACAAGAACATTGAATGTTCTTTAGGGGGAAATAACAGGTGATTGCAAAGAGCTTATATGCTCTTGAAGAAAGATTTATTTTGAAGAAGAATATAGCGCAGGTTTTCTCTTGGAAAGAATTTGATGCAAGTAGCAACAGAAGGGAATTAAAATATGAGAAGAGAAAAGTACAACAGGGGAGTTGTAGAAGAAAGCTAGTCACAGAGGACAGCAAAGACAATTTCTGAGAGGAGAAGAAGAACAATATAAGTTCTCAAAGGGATTGTGTTGATGATAAGATCTTGGCACTGATTTTATAAGGACCGATATGATGTTTTTATTTATGCTAACTCTCGTAAAAATTTTGTGTTTGCAGGTTGGAGAATACAAGAAGGAAATTATAGAAGAGAAAGAATATGAATAACATCCATTACAGTAGTGAACTTGTGACAGAGGAAAAAGAGAACATATGTAGCTCTTAAAGGATAAAGAGAAGTGGAAGAATTTGTGATAGAACCCCAACAACAAATTAAGATTGTTGGATGAGAGATGACAAGTGCAGTTCTCAAAGGAAGAGGTGAGCATTTGAATATGTAGAAGCCTAACAGCTTTGGAAGCTGAGGAGAAGGAGTGCTCAAGAAAAGGTTCTACTACAGAGAACCAAAAGAGAGGAGATTCCAAGAAGATGGCTTGGTACTGGTGACAAGTAGGAGACTTGTTACAAAAATGGGAAAGGATTATTGTGGCTCACGAGTGGATAAGGAGAGTCCATAGAATAAGGAGGTAAATGTGACTATTGATGGTCATCTACAAGGTTTAGAGAGAAGTCAAAAACATATGAAAATGAATTCTAAGAAAGATGGCATAAAGAAGATGAGTGATGAAGAGTTTGAGAAGGAAATGGATGAGTTGAGAGTACATCTTAATGTGCTAATGGAATTTCTACATGGATATGTGGAGGACAAGAGACATAGCTAGACAATGAAGAAGAAGAAGGTGATATGGAATTCAATGCAGGTGAAGCTAAGGAAAAGGATGTATGCCAAGTTGAGGGAAGAAATAAGAGGAGATGAGTTCAGATTGAGACCATTGACAAAGGAAGAAGTTCACTTTTGTGAACCATAGAAAGGAACAATCCTTGGAGAGGATGAAGATGAGGATGTTGAAGAGATATTTATTGATAGTCTCATGAACTATTGGACTAGTTTAGATCAACATGGAGATGTGGTGGTAGAGGCATCACGTGAGGAGCCTTATATTTTTCAATCTAACACTTTGTGTATGATTGCAGATTTGGCAGGTGATGAAGAGAAATTGGATGATGTTCTTGTGCATGTTGATGAATAAATGAAACTCTTGGAAGGGTTGGATGATATAGAAATATTCTTAATTGAGCATGTGGTTGTTGACCTTGAAAATGGTGAATTTGGCAAGGAAGATGAAGACAACCAAACAAATCCTTGTAGCAGTTGTTCGGATAATAGAAGAATTTTGTTGAATGAAGAATCTTCAACAACAGAACAAGATGGAACCATTATGCAACATATGGAGGAATGCATGGTGATGTTAGTAGTAGCAAAAATCCAAGAATATTGTGATTCTAAAACTAATAATTGGTATATACATGTAGATTTTGAGGTTGAAGTAGAACATAGCTCAGTTTTTGTTATAAATGAAGGTGAGACAACATTATCTCATAGATTTTATGTACGTATAGAGTATCGAGGATCACCTCATGAAGATATGTTCAAGGAGTTTTCAGACGTTAGAATGTTAGAAGACAGTTTTTTGTCAGAGGAGGTAAATGCAGAAAAGGACATGGAATATTTTGGATATTGCATGGAGAATACAATTCAAGATGATTTTGTTGAATTTTATGAGGAGTTGGACTTCTTGGAGGAGAAGATAATGAGCCAAAGACTGCATATTCAGAATGTTAAGTCAAAACTGGAGGAAGAAGACATTTTCTTGAAAGACAATGAGGTGAAAGTTAGAAAGAAGAATAGGAAGCAGCTGATAGATAAGAGTTTTATAACTCTTATGCAAGAAGAGGTTATGCAGTAGCAAAGGAGAGCCGATAAAAATGACATTCAGCCAAGGACGGAGTTGGATGATGAGGTTGAAAAATTATGGAAGTTGATGAGGAAGACATCTGAGAGAAGATACAACAGAATGCACAACAAAAGGAGGAGGAGAACTAGCAACAAGATTAAGCTGAGTGAGGAACTTTGCATCAACAAAGAAACTGGGAAACAACAACATAAATTTTGGAAACCTGGAGAATTGAAGGAAACTACAATAGGAGCAAGACAGCATGCAAAGAATGATGGACAAATAAAACATAAACTTTGGGATCCAATAGGACTTCAACAAAGGAACTCATGATCAGGAGATCATGAACATTTTTTTCCTTGGCAATCTAATGTAGAAGCATTTTTTCTCCAAGTCTTGTACATTTGATGAAGACCTAGGGATTCTTTCATTTACTAGGGAGTGGGTTCCCAAATGTTTTATTTAATGTATTTTCCTATGTTTTGTGAGGATTCTAGAAGGAGTTCATAGGAATGATTGATTATGTAATTAAATATATTTGGTGTGTTTGCTCTCGAGAATTGTGAGAACATAGATAGATCTTAGGGGTGTGTTAGATCCCTTGAGTGATTTGTGGATCTTGAGATATTTGAGTATTTATTAAGAGATTTATGGCTCTAGAGATCCTAGAGATAGAGGAATTGAATGAGAGGATTTTGGATTTGAAACAAAATTAGTTTTAGTATCCTTTTGTATAAGTTTGTAATCCTAAGAGGCATTAAAGGGTGGCCCATTAAGCAAGTAAATCAGGCCATAGAGGAGAGAGAGGCCTTGTATAGATTATGTACAATGTATGCATTAGTTAAAAGGAAGATCACTTTATTTTTTAGTGTTGAGTATTCTGGTGAATAAATCCTCGAATTTGGTTTTTCGGTGTGCTTTGAGAGATTTATTGAGATATTAATCAATGATAGGGACTGGTAGATTCTTAATATTTCAATTAAAAACTATTTAGTGGCTTTATGCAGGTTTCAAGAATTCATGTCTCTCTGTACAAATGGGATCGAACGCTTGTACATACTTATTGTTGATGATGAATTGTTCCATAATTGCATACAAATATAGAAATCGAGTGGATACATTGAGATGACACCTTTATATTCGAATTGTAGGTCAACAGAGTTTAAATCCCGATCAAGGAAGAATCTTGGCTCAATAAGGAAACGAGTTCGATGAATAATCATTGATCACTCTTAGGATCAATGATCCATAATTGATGCATAATAGGATGCAACGAGGAGATTGAACTATCAAAGTCAATTGATCATGGGTTTTTCTACATGAACCATCGGATCTCAAAGGGGAAGGAATACCAATGTTCTAAATCTATCTCGTGTTCAAAGATGAAAGAAATTTAAGTTCGGAGTGATTTGCGAAAAGTGAAACCAACAGTTTTCAACAAAGCTACGTGTCAAAATTGTGTGCCTTCACGTTTCATCTAGTGGTTTATAAACCCACCCTTTGACAAATGTGAAATAGCCCAGGGACATAGCCTGAGGTCATGTGGAAAAGAGGTAACCTCTCAAGTTCAATTCTATTGTAAATAAGTGCTCAGAGGTTATAACCCTAGTACCAAGATTTTTACCATATGGATGATGGGAGTGTTTATGCATTAGGATAGATGATTTAATTAAACCATGTGCACTAGTAATTAATGGAAGATAATGAGCTCAAGGAAGAAAAGGTCAATTTTTCGATCCTCAAGTGTGATCAATCAATGAGATTAGGTATTGTAACTATGTTATGGATGTTGAGGTCAGAGACTCAAAAACAGGTAAAAGTTCCAGATATCCATTGCTACTGTAGAGTAATATTTGAGTTGAAGCAGAATCATAATAGGTCTGAGAATATGCAGTTTACATAAAGTCAAATGAAAACTTAGGAAAGGATTTAAGGGATAATTCTGTGTAGAAATGGGTATATTAACTCCATAATGGGAAAAGGATATGTGTTCTCTTCAAACAGAGAATTAAGAAGAAGTGTATAAAATTCCTAAGGAACATACTAAAGCATTGAATACCTAGTTTTGTGCAGGGATAACTAGTATAGATCCTTGGGAAACCTCTTGGCAGGTTATCAGATCAGATTAGAATTCTAAAGCTGCTTAAGATTGTGATTATTGGAAATACTAGATAGGGTATCATTATCATTTATTCTTGATACTATCTTTTCTAGATGTCATTCTAACCCTAACTTTTATACAAAGAAAGTAGGAAGCCATCTCATAATCATTGTTCTTTATGTTGATGACTTTATCCTCACTGGTAGTGACCCAACTTTTAAACCATGTGAAAACCAACTTTAAGAAGAGATTTGAAATGACCGACTTGGGTTATTTATACTATTTCCTTGGCCTCCAAGTTTCACAAACCAAGGAAGGAATTTTTCTTTCCCATTCTAAGTATGGTTGTGACCTTCTTCGTCCCTTTCACATGGAAGATTGTATACCAACCCCTTCTCCCTTCCAGTATGGATTCAAACTTGTTGTCACTTGTACTTCTCTCGAAGTTGATGCAACTTTGTATAGTTAGTTAGTTGTTAGCCTCTTATATTTGACTCATACTCGTTTTGATGTTTCCTTTATTATTGGTATTGTTGCATGATATACGCAAACACCCCATGAAAACCATTGGAAAGTAGATAAAAGGATACTTTAGTATGTCTGGGGTATAGTTCAGTTCGGGATACATTACCTCTCAGGGGGGACTCCTTTATTGGTTGGTTTCACTGATTTAGATTTGGTTGGTGACCCTGATGATTGAAATCCTATTGTAGGTTATGTTTTCAACCTTGGTTCAGGACCTGCCACTTGGGCTTTGTTGATGGGCGTAAGTAACAAACCGTCAACTGGAAGGTCAAATCCGGACTAGGGTTGTCTAAATAACCCAATTCATTTGGTATGAAATGACCTGATTGGTTTAATGGTTTCGTTGGCCAACTAAGTCCTAAAAAAGAAACTAATTTATGAAAACTATGATCCTAAGTAGTAAGAATATAAATAATTTACAAGCGTCGAAAAAGATAATGGAACATGTGCATATGACTATTAACAATGAATATACAATTTGCAAGTTTTCTGGATGTCTTGTGAAATCGATGTTTTTTTTAAAATTGTTTATGAAGTAGATAAAGAAAGAACATACATTTTATATTTTTTTGTTTAATATTTAAAATCTAAAGAACTCAAAAATACTAATATTTAACACACTTGAAATAAGAATAGATGAACATGCAAAGCTTAGTTCCAATTGTTCATATTTCATTTGTGAATAATCTGATCAAAAGAAAATACCAGTAAACTAACCTGCAGGAAATAAGTTTATGTCCCTATGTAATTCAAACTCCAAGATATCTTGCCTATGAGAAAAACATGTAACATGATGATGCTAACATTCCCAGAATAAACTCAAAGGTATTTTTGGAGCAAAGATATCAGAGCAGAGTAATAAACATATAGATATGGTCATCTTGTAATGATGAACACTTATAGAAAATAAATTTAATATAAAGCATTCATGTAATACATCATTTAACATCAAGCATAAATCAATGATATTTAAACAAAATAATGATCACAAATGTAATATATGAACAACAAATTACAGACAGAATTAAAGTGCTTGAATAAATTGAAATATCATATGTTGATAAGACTAAAGTTGTATAACATATTAACATTCCATAATATAAAGGGAAAAACGTAATGGGAAAGCGTCACACTGGTCTAAAGTCAAGGAGTGAACAACTTGTCCATATAGTCTTGCAAGTTACATGTCCATAATGCGTCCAAAAAGGGTGTCCTTCACTACTAAGAGTGAACAGTATTTAAACTAGTTCAGGATTCAAATGCCCATATCACACAGGATAGAGTTGAATCCACAAAAATTGGATAATATTACAAAAATAGCAAAAATAGTAACCACTCATGCATGAGTTGGTTTTATCTAAATAAGCCAAATTTTAAAAACATAAAAAAGATAGAAACTACTGAATATTTGAACGTATGATTCAAAGTGTTTTCTCCATGTAATCAGCAGTATAATCTTCCATTTCCTATAAATAGAAAAAACCTATTTGATGTTAAGAAAAACGATTGATAAGTATTATTCAAAAGAGACTGGCTATAGAATCGTAGATTCTGTAGCTAGTCTTATTTTTAGCAAATGAAATAAAAAAATAAATCTACTTATTTTTATTTTTCATAACAAAATTGAATGAAATCAAAACAAAATCATTTTACCATTAAAAAATAGCCAAAGAGGGGTCTGACAGTTCCAAATTTATAATTTCTTTGAAACTGGTTGTGTTCTTAATGATTATATTCCCGACCCTCTTGAATTATTTATTCTCCCTCTCTGTGTGTGCCTTATGTTAGCGATTATTTTTGTCATTAGGCACATAAGCACCCAAGGCTGTAGATTGCACACGAAATGCCCAAATGCAGCAGCAGAAGGACCAGCTTTCTGGTTACGAGTCAAGCGAGCGGGCAAGGTTTTGATGTTTACGGCCGAGATCCATCCACGAAGCAGATCAATGGTCATCAGGATATCGGGACTACCAAGTTAATCGATGTATAGTGTCAGAGAAAGTGCCTATTTTTCAAGGCTAAATCTGGATCGTCCGATCCAGCAGCACATACTGCGAGATCTAGTCGGCATATCGGCACTTGGGAGTTCGAAGGGTGAAAGTCCCTTGTCCTCTCACATCTCAAAACCCCGAACCCCGAAGTGACGAAAGCACCCAAAGTCGTGCCCGTCGTACCACGAAGCAGCCTCAGCCGTTCATCCACAAGAGACACCTGGCGTGCGATTAGGCTCCTTGCCTTTTCGCACATCACGGTTTCAAAATGCAAGGAGCAGCCCGCCATATTCCCGATGCGCGAGGTGCCGAGAGTGTCCAGGACCCAGGCCCACAAAGGTATCGGGTGAGTTCGGGGCCGTCACATCTCAGAGGGACACGGGGTGCCAGATTAAGCCTTCTTAACATATCGCTCATCGCGATTTCAATCAGCAAAGGTTGGCCCTTTCATATTCGCGAACGCCGAAAGTAGATGGTCACAGCCCATGGTCACTTGAGGAAAGGAAGGAGCTGCATAAAGAAGGCTGAAAGTTCTGAGTTCAGTTACAGAGAGGATCATCGCAACCTTCAGGCGTCATCGAACCCGATCTTAACACTGTTTCTAATATTGAAGTCAATGAAGGCAAGAGCGGGTGGTTGAAACCTCCCTTCGTTCATTAAATGAGGGGAATGGAGGGTCTGGCGAGCCACCTGCTCACAAAGGTCCTGCATATCGATTTTTTCAAAAAGACCATGCCGAAGTCCTCAACTCGACAGAGAAGTCTACACACGCTAGCCAAACACTTAATGTCTCAGCTACCCTCCTTACAGGAGCCATGCATGGTTAAGGTGGCATTTAAAAATAGACATTGGTATGAGTTTGACTGAAGGGACACCAAGCCTTGAGTGACTGGACACACCTCTAGGAGGCAAATTTTCGTGAGTATATAAACTCGGTCTTTGTATTTTGTAAGTATCGATGGTAGAGCGCAGCTCCCGATTGTAAAAGTTTTAGCATACATTCTAGCTTTCTGGTCATGCATCTGTATATGAGATTTCTTATTTTATAACAGACAGTCTTCTTAATCCATCTAAGTTTTCATCTTATACTAAGAGAGTTCGTGATCGACTGATTCGCACGAATTATGGCAACTCTGTTGTGATAAAGGATTTATTATGGCATTATTGTTTTCTCTGGTTTTCTGCGTTTGAACGTAGGAAGATCTTGCGTTTAGATGTCTTCTTCCACAGTCTGTTAGGAACCTGATGTTTACGACAGACCTTTGCATCTCTCTTATACAAGTCTTCCCCCTACTCACCCTTACTATGACTCACTGTCTGAAGTTATCTAAGACCTCACTTGCCCATGCATGCCTGGCC
The DNA here is from genome assembly GCA_009831015.1 of Picea engelmannii. NCBI lineage: Eukaryota > Viridiplantae > Streptophyta > Pinopsida > Pinales > Pinaceae > Picea > Picea engelmannii. The sequence continues at coordinate 360,516 of ML785880.1, forward strand.
TAGTTTCGAAGTTAGAACCACATCGTTTGAGTTAACCTCCATCCAATCACCCCATTAAAAATATCGTGACATAAATTGATGGGCATCGGGCTCTGCTCCTGCTGCAATCCAGGGGTGACTTCTGACGCTAACATTTCTGGCGCCGTTGCCGGGGATGAAGTTGAATATTTTCCCCAGGATTGAACGACAACGATTAACTGATTCTGAAGGTGCATCAGATATCAGAATTAGCAAGATTGCTACTGTGCACCTAGTGACTCCATTGTGACAACTCCGCTGGGGAGAATCCGCTCTATTAATTGTGGCTTTCAGAGGCAGACATACGCGGCCACATCCACAGTTACCTCTAGCTACGCCCGAAACAGATCTAGAAGCAGTGCTCAGAAGGGGAAAGACCTCTGAAGAAGAAGCGTCCACCACTGAACCAGGTAATCCACCATATCCTTCTGTGGGAACACATTTTTCTCCTCCTGAGTTTCTTGACAGACCTGTTTCTGGAGTTTCCCGTTTCCTGAATTTTGGGAGTGTTCCTGTTGAGTTTTCCTCTCCTGGTCTGGGACCGGAGGGACAAGACCTTGTCACTCTCCTTTCCCCTAAAACTGTACCTCGGCACAGACTCAGGACCATAGAAGATTTCCTCACTCCTACCTTTAATACTCCTGTGCAAAGAGAAGCACCTGTTGACTTGAGCTTGTTAGCCTTCTCCTTAAATCCCCTCTTGTTTCCCACTCCACTTTAGGACTCATTCCCAGTAGCCCCTTCGCAAACTCCTTCTCCTCCAAGTTCTCCTCCACCTAATATTCCTATGGCTAGTGCTAATCCCCCTTTGAATAGAATGGATGCCATAGTCACTGCCAGATACGCTCCCTTAATCCTACCCCATCCTATGAATCCTCTCCCTGCTGGAGACTACTTGAAGTATATGCCCAAGTTCACTGGGGAAGGGGACATAATTGCAGAAGAGCACCTGGCTGCTTTCTATAGTTATGCAGACAACCTCAACATTGAAAATGAAGATGTCTGGATGAGATTCTTCATCCAGAGCCTAGATGGCGAGGTGAGGAAATGGTTTAGAGGATTGGCCCCCGGTTCTATCGCCGGGATTGAAGCCCTCGATAGTGTTTTCCTGAGGCAGTGGGGCGACAGGAAAGATTTCATGTATTACATGACAGAATTCGGATCTTTGAAGAAGATGGATGGAGAGTCTGTCTCTGACTTCTCCAAAAGATTTAATAAGATGTATAATAAAATTCCTGCCAAAATAAATCCTTCAGAAGCCTCGGCCAAAATTTCTTACGCTAGTGCGTTTGGCCCTGAGTTTTGTCTGTTATTAAGAGAAAGAAGAGCCACCTCCTTAGCTCAGATGCAAGATGCAGCCATAGAGGTGGAATCCAATGTGTTAGCAGCTGACAAACTGAGGAACCAGGCTGATGCAGACAGGAGAAAAGATAGGTCGGAAGCCTCAACTTCTGGATCATTGGTGCCTCACCCTCAAGTGGATGAGCTGACTAAGATGGTGAAGTCTCTGTCTGCAGAGATGGAGAGAATGAGGGTGGAAGGGAGGAAAGCATATAAAGGCCCTCAGATCACCGAAAATAAAGGAGGTTTCAGAAGGCCAAACAATTTTACTTCCCCGAATGTGCAAAGAGAGAAGGGAAGGGACAGAGAAGACCAGAAGATTCAGGTCCCTTTTCAAAACAATTTTGTGGCCGAGGGGGAAGAAAGAGAAATAGACGAGATTGATCCTGAAATCCATTGCTTCGGGGACACTCCTCCTTTTCCTCATCTCACTCAATCAGCCTACGAGGAGTCTCTCATGGACAATCAGCTAAATTAACTAAGTAAGGGAGACAAGGCTAGTGGCAGCCCAGGCAAATATGATCTAAGGTCAAAGAAAAAGACTAAAGCACCTGACGTTCCTGAGCAGTCTACCGGGATAGAGAAACCTTCCAACGAAGTAGCAGATATTCACAGAGGTAAAAAACATCAACCCCTCTCTCCCATAGTCCAGAATCATGCCCCCGAAATAAGAGAAATCCCAAAGCTTACATCTTCTTTTAATTTTGAGAATGAAATTCAAAAAATTAGAATCCCTGTGCCTCTAACCGAATTGATTAAACATGAAGGGTTCAAGAAACGCTTCTCTGAGATTTTACAGTCTGAGGCCTCAAGCCTTCCCATAGACTCCATCAATTTCCAAGATGAAAAGCCTGCAATTATTCTAGGTCCTATGGTAGAAGATAGGAATGACTCGTCCCCTCCCTTCTACACTTCCCCGAACATACACGACAAGGTACTGCATAATTGTTTGATGGATTCAGGGGCTTCTCACAACCTCATGCCCAAAACTATCATGGAAGAACTATGGCTAGAAGTCACCTGAGCCTATCATGACCTCTATTCCTTTGACTCCAGGAAAGTTCAGTGTCTAGGAGTTATAAAAGACCTGGTTGTGACCTTGTTTCAGTTGCCCATGAAAAGTGTGGTCATGGATATCGTAGTGGCTGATGTCCCCCCCAAGTTCGGCATGTTGTTGTCAAGATATTGGATAAAAAGACTGGGGGGAACCTTGCAGATGGACCTCACATATGCTACCATCCCAGTGTTGGGAGGAGAACATAGGAGGCTATATAGGGAATCCCAATTGGCCTATATAATCAGTGATGAAGCCAACCCTACCAACCATCCCATTTTCGCCTTGGACACTGATTTAGGTTCCAGTTTACTGCAACTCACTCATGCTCCCGAGCCTCCTCTTGAACTCAGAAAGCATCCCACCACTCCTCGTGATTTTCCTCCCTCCGTCACCCCCGTCTGGAAAATGTTTTTCGACGGAGCCTGTTCCAAGGAAGGTGCTGGTGCTGGGGTGTTTTTTGTGTCACCTGCCCAGGAAACCGTATCTCTGTCATACAAATTAGAATTTGAAACCACCAACAATGTGGCAGAGTATGAAGCCCTTGTTCTAGGATTGAGAGCTGCAAGGGAAATGAGAATTCAGGAGATATCAGTGTTCAGAGATGCAGAGTTGGTGGTCCAACAGATCAAAAACGCTTATCAGGCAAATCACCCTCGACTCAGAAATTACAGAAATGAAGTATGGGACCTAATTGACAATTTCTTCTCAGCCTTCAACATATCTTTTATTCCAAGGGGGGATAATGTTGTGGCCGATTCTTTAGCTGTCTCAGCCAGTTTGCTCAAAGTTCCTCTGCTACCTATGGTCAACTCTGATGTTGAAATAAAATATAGGCCCTCTGTATCGGACAATGTCAAGCATTGGAAAGTATTCGAGGATGATCTGGAAATCGAAAGATTTCTCCAATCTGTTGATGAATTCTCTGCGTTGCACATTGATCAGGATCCTGACACAGAAGGTGACCCTCACCCTGAGGTGTTTTTGAATAAAATTGCTAACCACCAGATTATTCAGCTGCCTAGCAATCACATTTCGAGGGGACTTATTCCTTTAGAAAGATTGTTTGATGGGAATGATGTGGCAGCGAAGGGTAGTGTCTCAGATGAAGACACTGATACAGCCGAATGCAACATTGGTACACAGGAGGAGCCTAAATTTGTCAAGCTGTCAAGGAGTTTGAACACAGAGCAGAGGTCCGAATATACTGAGTTGCTGAAAGAATTCGCTGATGTGTTTGCATGGACTTACGAAGACCTCAAGACATATGACACATTTTTCATCGAACATAAGATCCCACTAAAGGAAGAGGCTAAGCCATTTAGGCAAAAGCTAAGACAGATAAATCCCATGTTGCTTCCCGTCATGGAGAAAGAAGTGAAGAAGTTGTTGGGGGCCCAGATCATCGTCCCCTTGAGATATTCCGATTGGGTGGCCAATTTGGTTCCGGTAAGGAAGAAAAGCGGAGAAATCAGGCTCTGTGTTGACTTCAGGAACCTGAACAGGAGCTCAAAGAAAGACAATTATCCCCTGCCCAACATGGAGCACATATTGCAGAGGGTAACCGGTGCATCTAGGATTTCCATGATCGATGGTTTCTCTGGCTATAATCAGATATCAGTCATGCCTGAAGACAGAGAAAAGACAGCCTTCACCACTCCTTGGGGCACATTCATGTATGCCAAAATGCCATTCGGACTGATGAATGCAGGAGCGACATTTCAGCGAGCCATGGACATAGCCTTCATTGGAGAAAAGGATCTGTTCGTGGTGATCTATCTGGATGACACCACAGTCTTCTCGAGGTCCGACAAAGAGCACTACTGTCACCTGAGGAAAGTCTTCTCAAAATGTCAAAGATTCGGCCTGTCCCTAAACCCCAAGAAGTCTTTGTTCGCTATGCAGGAAGGGAAGTTGTTGGGCCATATAGTATCAGCAGAGGGAGTGAGAATTGATCCTAGCAGGGTGGAGGCAATTCAAACCCTATCACTTCCCAAGTCTAAAAAAGAGGTTCAGGCCTTTTTGGGGAAAATTAATTTTCTAAGGAGGTTTGTCTCAAATTTTTCCGAGCTAGTGAAACACATCAAGGCCATGCTCAGGAAGGGAAACGAGGTGAAATGGACCGCTGAGCCCAGGGAATCTTTTGACCAAATAAAAAGGGCATTGACTGAGACACCTGTGCTGATCAGTCCCGACTATTCCAAAGAATTCCTAATTTTCTCCTTTGCTTCTTTTGATACAGTAGCAGCGGTCTTGCTACAGAAAAATGAGAAGGGGCATGAGCAACCCATCTCTTTCTTTAGCAGAGAATTGAGAGATGCGGAGACCAGGTATGAGATCATGGAAAAGTAGGCCTATGCCTTAGTGAAGGCCCTCAAAGCTTTCAGGATCTACGTCTTGCATTCGAAGGTGACAACATACGTTCCTTCAGCTTCCGTGAAGGACATTCTTGTACAGCCAGACATAGATGGGAGAAGAGGCAAATGGATAGCAAAAATCATGGAATTTGACTTGGAAATAAATCCCACCAAGTTGGTTAAGGGGCAAGGTCTAACCAAGCTACTGGTTGAATCTAATTGTGAAGCCTTGGGAATTAGTTTCATCAACACTCGCTCAGGAACTCAGCAAGCTGAGTTGTCCAGCCAATGCTCTCAAGATGGCTTATCGTTGGCAGATTGTGCCTGGTATCGTGACATTCTATACTTTATATGGGAATTGAAGCCTCCGGATGGAATGGGTAAAAGCAGGGCAAGAGCTTTAAAGCTCAAGGCGGTCAGGTATTGTCTCATTGAGCAAGTTTTGTATTGGAGAGATCCTTTGGGATGTTGCTGAGATGTTTGAACCCACCAGAAGCCTAGAAAGTTATGTTTGATTTCCATGAAGGCCTTTGTGGGGGGCATCATTTCTGGAAGACCACAGCTCATAAAATCCTCAGGGCTGGATATTACTGGCCTACTTTATTCGCTGACGTCTACAGAGGAATCAGAGCTTGCATCAAATGTCAAAAATTCTCAGGAAAGCAGCAACTCAAATCACTGCCATTGAAGCCTATAGTATCTCCAGCACCTTTTCAGCAGTGGGGTCTGGACTTCATTGGAGAAATTCATCCTCCCTCAAGCGGTCAACACAGATGGATCCTGACAGCAACAGATTATTTCACCAAGTGGATAGAAGTTGTCCCCATCAGAAGTGCATCCCATAAAGTAATTATCAGCTTCCTGGAGGATATCATAGCCAGGTTTGGCTGTCCCAGCAGGATCGTCACCGATAATGCTACTTCTTTCAAGTCTGAACCTCTAATTAAGTTATGTGAGAAATTCTAGATCTCACTAATTCACTCCACCCCCTACTATCCCCAGGGCAATGGTTTAGCAGAGTCCTCCAACAAAAGCCTAATAAGGATCATCAAAAGGCTGTTGGAAGACAACAAAAGGGCCTGGGATTCAAAGTTGAAGTTTTCTTTGTGGGATGATCGTGTGACAATGAAGAAGTCTCTGGGCACTTCACCTTTTCAGCTAGTCTACGAAGCAGAGGCGGTTTTTCCTACTCAGCTCGCCTTACCTATGGCGAAATTCTTTCAAGACCATGAGGGAGAAACAGATCATATGATCAGGAGGATTCATCAAATAGTATAAGTGCAGTAGATCAGAGAGCAGGTGAGGACCGCATCTCATAATCACCAGGAAAAGATCAAGCAGGCTTTCGACAAGAAGTTCAGGAAGAAAGAGTTCGAGATCGGGGATTTGGTACTCAAGTGGGACGCCCCTAGGCAGGATAAAGGCAAACACAACAAGTTTGATGCCCTCTGGATTGACCCCTTCAAGATCGTTGAGATTTTCTCCAACAACACGTATGGGTTGCAAGATCTGGAAGGTGAAGAGGTTTTCAGCAGCCTAGTGAATGGGCATTTTCTGAAGAAATGTTTTATTTGAGCCTTGGATGGCTCCCTTGCTTGTAAATATTGTCCTTTAGTTCTTTGTTTAGTTTCTCTTTACGTGTTTTCAGCCTAATAAGTGACTCCATAGCCAAATAGCAAGGCACTGAAGCTGCGGAAGGAGTTCTTAGAGCATCGCAGGGATAACTCTATCCCCCATGGAGCCTAATGTTAGCGATTATTTTTGTCATTAGGCGCAGAAGCACCCAAGGCTGTAGATTGCACACGAAATGCCCAAATGCAGCAGCAGAAGGACCAACTTTCCGGTTACGAGTCAAGTGAGCGGGAAAGGTTTTGATTTCTACGGCCGAGATCCATCCATGAAGCAGATCAACGGTCATCGGGATATCGGGACTACCAAGTTAACCGATGTATAGTTTCAGAGAAAGTGCCTATTTTTCAAGGCTAAATCTGGATCGTCCGATCCAGCAGCACATACTGCGAGATCTAGTCGGCATATCGGCACTCAGGAGTTCGAAGGGTGAAAGTCCCTTGTCCTCTCACATCTCGAAACCCCAAACCCCGAAGTGTCGAAAGCACCCAAAGTCGGGCCCACTGTACCACGAAGCAGCCTCAGTCGTTCATCCACAGGAGACACCTGGCGTGAGATTAGGCTCCTCACCTTTTTGCACATCGTGGTTTCAAAATGCAAGGAGCAGCCCGCCATATTCCCGATGCGCGAGGTGCCGAGAGTGTCCAGGACCTGGGCCCATAAAGGTATCAGGTGAGTTCAGGGCCATCAGATCTCAGAGGGACACGGGGTGCCATATTAAGCCTTCTAGGCATATCGCTCATCGTGATTTCAATCAGCAAAGGTTGTCCCTTTCATATTCGCGAACGCTGAAAGTAGATGGTCACAGACCATGGCCACTTGAGGAAAGGATGGAGCTGCATAAAGAAGGTCGAAAGCGCCGAGTTTAGTTACAGAGAGGATCATCGTAACCTTCAGGCGTCATCGAACCCGATCTTAACACTGTTTCTAATATTGAAGTCAATGAAGGCAAGAGCCGGTGGTTGAAACCTCCTTTCGTTCATTAAATGAGGGGAATGGAGGGTCTGGCGAGCCACCTGCTCGCAGAGGTCCTGCGTATCGATTTTTTCAAAAAGACCATGCCGAAGTCCTCAACTCGACAGAGAAGTCTACACACGCTAGCCAAACACTTAATGTCTCATCTACCCTCCTTACAGGAGCCATGCCTGGTTAAGGTGGCATTTAAAAATAGACATTGGTATGAGTTTGAATGAAGGGACACCAAGCCTTGAGTGCCTGGACACGCCTCTAGGAGGCAAATTTTCCTGAGTATATAAACTCAGTCTTTGTATTTTGTAAGTATCGATGGTAGAGCATAGCTCCCGATTGTAAAAGTTTTAGCAGACATCCTAGCTTTCTGGTCATGCATATGTATATGATATTTCTTATTTTATAATAGACAGTCTTATTAATCCATCTAAGTTTTCATCTTATACTAAGAGAGTTTGTGATCGACTGATTTCCACGAATTATGGTAACTCTATTGTGATAAAGGATTTATTATGGCATTATTGTTTTCTCTGGTATTTTGGGTTTGAACGTAGGAAGATCTTGCGTTTAGATGTCTTGTTCCACAGTCTGTTAGGAACCTGATGTTTACAACAGACCTTTTCATCTCTCTGATACAAGTCTTCCCCCTACTCACCCTTACTACTGTTGGAAGATTGATTGTTGTCATTGATGTCAACCCTAGTCATGGGTTTTGGACCGC
>ML785880.1:372949-391233 GCA_009831015.1 Picea engelmannii
TGGTGTATTGTGGTGTATTGGTGTAACTCTTATACTATTGTTCATTTCTCATTGGATATAATTGAATGGTTTAAGTATAAGTTGAAAAAGGTTTTTAAATTGTACTTGATACTGATTCACCCCCCTCTCAGTATCAACAACTACGACTCACTGTCTGAAGTTATCTAAGACCTCACTTGCCCATGCATCCCTGGCCTAGTTTCGAAGTTAGAACCACATCGTTTGAATTAACCTCCATACGATCACCCCATTAAACAAATCGTGACATAAACTGATGGGCGTCCGGCTCTGCTCCTGCTGCAATCCAGGGGTGACTTCTGACGCTAACACCTTCAGATCAAGGTTCTCTTGTTTCAAAAAAGCATTCTGAGTAGCCAAGTGTTTAACTCGAGCCTGTAAGAGCGGAACATCATTATAGTAATGCTCTATCCAGTCGAGACAGTTATCACAGTGCACCAGGGAAATGGCAGATCGATGTGGAACACAGTTGACAAGGGGTGCTTCATTTTTACCTGTGGTTTGTTCCAAGTCATACTCAATACCCAAAAATCCTTCTTTACCCTTAAGACACGGGGATAAATTGGTCACAAAATCAAACTGTTCAACATGGGTAATAATCTCTATCCTGGAACATTGATTTTTTGGGTCTTCCCGAGCCAAGAAATCGTCTATCTCACGATCTAAACATCGATCATCGATATCGATCAGATTGATTGATCTCAGATTATTACCCTTTCGATTTCTTAGTTTTCTAGAAATCAAACGACCAACATTCTTATCCCTGAAACTTAAATATGTTCTATGTGGTTTCTTTCCCTTACGAAAATTCTTCACAACAGGTTTATCATTAACATTTAAACTAGAAACGTTCATAGGCACAGGACGATCCTTTTCTTTTAATCTAGCAATCATTTGTTCCAGAGATCTTCCAGGTGAAAACCTATATGGTAATTTTTTATCCATAGGGATTTCGTCAACAACAGAAACTGATTCAATAAATTCAGGGCCATCAATTGAATTAACGACCTAGCTTTCAATTACTGGTCTATCTTAAATAGGGCTTACAATTAAAAGAGAGTTGATTGTAGCATCGGTCTGGGTGAAGCTATTTCTGATCAGAAAGGTCTCCCAATTGTCACCTATTTTCGACAAGTGATAAACCAACAAGATTTTAATGAGTCCATGGTGAAACAGACTCGAATTGACACCTTGTTGCTTATAGCGCTTGGACATTTTGTAAAGAGTCATCAACAGGTAAAAATCCATATCCAACTCAAACCCTATGAAATTCATAAGAAAATGAATGTGGTACAGAAAAACCAGCCCATATCGGCCTTCACATGTAACAAACTACTTCAGAATTAAAAGGAGACTGTGCCATCTAGGTTTTAACAGAGAAATACGCATACCTTTTGTACAACAAGTGGTTTCACGGGAAGCCATGAATAAAATCCATGGGACATATTCTATTTTAGCGTTCTTAAACCACCTCTCTCCTTTTAATGGGAGACCTGTCGCCTTGCTCATGAGATCCTCTATTAATTCCAACTGTATATTCCTAAGCTTGGCTCTGAAGCCATCAAAAGTTTGTGCAAAATCTTTTGCAACCTAGAGATTATAGCCTTTAAAATTCTTGAGGAACACATCCCATCCATGATCCTTCATGTCGTTAATAGCGTCATCATGGGATAGCAAAGCTTGGCATCCGTTCGGCTCGATATGAACCATGGGTTCCATTACCACTGTGACAAGGATGAAACAGATATGAGAAGGGATAGGTTTAGGTTTCCAATGGATGAGCAGCAAAGATAGGTCTAAGCGGGATGTAATAGCATGAAAATCGCAGAGTCTAGGGGCTATCAAAACTCAGACAGGAGAATTAGGGAAAACGAGAACCAAAAGTTTTGTAAGACTCCAAACCATTTCTCACAATGAGTGCCAAATCCTATAGAGTACAAAACCCTATGCGCATAATGAATGTCTCATTAATGTTTCGGGCCAGCAAGGTGAAACGAAGATGCAAGTACAACATGCCTATACTAATTTGCATGAATGTTGATATGACATTTGAACTCATGAGAACAATATCAACAGTTAACCAAGGTTGTTATGCATTCAAACATTTCCACAATGAACTATAGAACCAATGAATTCATGATAACCATAATTTCGATAGTGTATTAATCAACCATTTCATAAGATTTGAATTTTAATCATATATGGGTGGATTTTAAAACAATATTTCTAAGGTAAAAGATTATGAAACTAAGCCAAGTTTTATGTTTAGATTCATGCTTACAGTCGTGAATTAAAAATAAAACAAACAAAAATGCAAATGAAAACTTAGTAAGGTAAGCTTAACCCAATCATTGCTTTGAAACTCAGAAATATAAACATTTACAAGTCGAGGGTGATGGAAGCTACAGAAAGATATGATCTTTTTGTGGGGACTTTAATTGTGATAAGAATCAAAATTATTGTGGATGCCAACAAGACTGTAAGAAACGAGAGGTTATTTCTCTATCTTTAGCAGAATTAGAGTACAGAGTAATGATTAATGCAAGTCAAGAAGATTTTTGGCTTCGATAGATCCTTTCATAGTTTTTATTCTAGTAGCAACATTCGACCACCATTTGGTGTGAGAATTAGAGTTCCATCAAGATTGCCAAAGACCAAATTCAACATCAGTGCAACAAATACATCAAGATGCACATTCACTTCATCAGAAAGATCATTCATGATCAAGTTATTGAAGTGCTCTTTCTCCCTATAGAATATCAAGTGGCAAAAATTTTCACAAAGTCTCTTACATAAGCATTGTTTTCCAAACTTCGATCTATGTTAGGAGTTAGGGAAGTTGTCATTAAGGGGGGAATAGACTCTAATGCCTCCTTATTTCTCCTATTGTGTCGCCTTTGTAAATCCTTAAATCCTATCCCAGATTTTCTTAGGGGGGGGATGTTATGATACTTGGACACTTAGGAGTTAGTTAAGATCAACTTGGTCTAATGTGTCATTAGGTAAAAGTGTGTTTCTTTAGTATGCATTAGTATGCATTTGTAGTTAGGTAATTTGATGGTCCTGATATGTTCCTGACATAGAGTGATCTAACAGTTCATATTATCCTCGATCTTAACCGCTACATTTATCCATGGCTTAACACCTAATTGGTCCATGATATCTATTTAAATAGCATGGAGGGTCATTTCTCAATAATAAATTAGGATAAAATCTCTTGTAAATATCTCTACGATATTTTATTTTTCATTAATAAATTTCTCCAAATGACCACGTTGGATGGGGCCTTGGATGTTTCCCCACAAGGGTTTTACCACGTAAAAACATCAGTGTGTTGATCTTTGATCTATTTGTGTGAGTGGTTACTAAAGGTGTTCATCCTCTATTGGAATACTTGTGTTGTTGAACATTTTAATTCTAGGTAGAATCCAAAATACAATCTTCAAAGTGCATACAAATACATTTGAATTTGGGGATCATTCATGATCTCGAGGAAAATACAAACAACACATTTGAATAGGGATGAAGGAAAGATACAAATAATCAAGTAGAGGCATTTTACATATTCCAAGGGCCAAGGATCATTGTCGGTAAGATCAACAAGAACATAATCGTCATCAAGGATTCAACACTAATCATAAATCTTATGCTCAAAGTCACATCTTCAAGTAATGACACTCTAATAAAAATAATTACTTGAATCAAAAGAGAAGTTTCCATATTCAAGAGTGTTGAGTTCTATCATGTACTCATAAAGCTCAATCACCAAGCCAATAACCTAGAAAACAAGTTAACACTATTGAAATGTGGAAAAATAAGGTTTAAAGGAGGGGAGGTATATTACATATCCCCTAATTTATTTTTCATTAAACTTCATTATGAGCCCTTGCATGTCAAGCACTTGGCAAAAAAATTTGGTGGGGATGGAGGTATTCCATAGTTAGTGACCAAAGCACATATCACTATGTAATCCCCTCACACATGTAAATGTTTACGAGGATTTGAAATCTTCAACTACTCTAGATCATGATTTCCCTCGTAGGTGGGATAATGGCGTTGAAGTATGAGGAATTATGGTTTATTTCAGGGTTGTGGCTCTCATTTTCTTTGCATTCAGGTTTGAATTAGGGTTTGAATCTTCTCCCTCATTGACTTCCCTTGTGGGATACTAGATCCAAAATTTGGAGGGCCTTATGTGTTGGAAAACATATGTATTCCAATAGAGAACGAACACATTGAGTAACTAATCACACAACCAGATCAAAGATAAAAACATTAATGTTTTTACATGGTAAAACCCTTGTGGGAAAACATCCAAAAACCCAACCAACATGCCAATTGGAGAAATTTATTAATGAAAAAGAAAATATGTTATAGATATTTTCTCACAATCGATCATCGACAAATGACCCTCCATGCTCCTTAAATAGATATCATGGACCAATTGGGTGCTAAGCCATAGATCAATGTAGCCATTAAGATTAAGGATAATATGAATTTCCAGATCACTCTATGTCAGGAACATATCATGACCGTCAGATTACCTAACTACAAATGCATACTAATGCATACTAAAGAAACACACTTTTACCTAACGACATATTAAACTAAGTTGATCTTAACTAACTCCTAAGTGTTTAAATATCCTAACATGCTCCCTTAAGAACAACTTGGGATATGATTGAAGTATTTACAAAGGAGACACAATATGAGAAGGAAGGAGGCAATAGATCCTATCCCCCCTTAATGACAAATTCCTGAACTCCTAACATAGATTGAAGCTTGGAAAACTTCTATTTTGTAAGAGACTTTGTGAAAATGTTTGCAACTTGATCTTTTGTAGGGAAAAAGAGCACTTCAATAAATTGATCATGAATGAAGTTTTTGATGAATCCCATGTGTAGCTCGATGTGTTTGTTTCACCGTTGTTGAACTGGATCTTTGGTGAGCTTGATGGCACTACGATTGTTGCACTAGAGGGTGGTCGGATGTTGTTGTTGGAATCCAAACTCTGAAAGGATTTGTCAAAGCCAAAAATCTTCTTGAATTCCATTAACCATTTCTCGATACTCTGCTTCTTCTAAAGAAAGAGAAATAGCCTATTGTTTCTTATAGGACCAATTGACAGGTCCTGAACCAAGGATAAAAAAAATATAACATGTAATGAAATTTGGATCATCAGAGTCACCGGCCTAATCTATTTCAGTGAAACCAACCAATAAAGGAGTCCCCCCTAAGTTGTAATGTATCTCAAATTGAACTACCCCCTGGACATATCAAAGTATCCTTTTAGTTTTTTTCTAATGGATTTCATGGGGTATTTGCATATGTCAAGCAACAAGACCAACAACGAAAGAAATATCAGTATGAGTATGATTAGTCTAATATAAGAGGCTACCAACTAACTGATGGTAGAAATTTGCATCAACTTTGGGAGAAGTACATGTGGTAGCAAGTTTGACTTCAGATTAGAAGGGAGAAGGGGTTGGTTTATAATCTTCCATGTGAAAGCGACGAAGAAGGTCACAAGCATACCTAGATTGGGAAATAAAGATTCCTTCCTTGGTTTGCAAAACTTGGAGGCCAAGGAAATAGTGCAAATATCCCAAGTTGATCATTTCAAATTTCTTCTTAAGGATGGTTTTCACATGATTTAAAAGTTTTGGGTTACTATTATTGAGGATAAGGTCATCAACATAAAGAACAAGGATTATGAGATGTCTTCCTACTTTCTTGGTATAGAAATTAGGGTGAGAATTACATCTAGAAAGGACAGTATCAAGAATAAAGTTGTCCATTTTGTCATACCAATCTGGAGGAGCTTGCTTAAGACCATAAAAGATTTCTTGAGGTGATAGACAAGGTTGGATTCATTTTGGACATAGTCAAGAGGTTGTTCCATGTAGATTTCTTCTTGCAAATCCCCATGCAAGAAGGCGGATTTTACATCCATCTGATGGACATACTATTTATGTGAGGTTGAAAGGGCTATAACAAGGTAGATAGAATTCATTTTGGCTATAGGGGGAAAAGATTCATTATAGTCAATGCCTTCAACTTGAGAAAACCCTTTGGAAACTAATCGGGCCTTGTGTCTTTCAACACTTCCATCTGATGCATACTTAGTTATGTACACCCCTTTACATATGACATGTTTTCTTCCTTTTGGAAGAGGTACAAGATCTCGACTATCATTCGTTGTTAAAGAGGGATACTCTTCATTCATTGATGTGTCCCAATCTGGATGACTTGAAGCTTTTGCAATTTTTTCTGGATCATGAGTCTCTAAAACTTGAGCCAAAAGAGAAGAGGCTCACTGGAACTGTGAACATGCTCGACATTGATCTAAAGGATCACCAATTGCTTCTTCTGTTGAATGGACCCATCTGTGAAGTGGTGGTGTTGGTACAGGTACATGTTCAATGGGCTCATCTAGAGAAAGGTGAGAAGGCAGCGGTGGATTTTCATCCTCACTGTCATCATCTGAAGAAGAAGAAACCATAATAGGAACAAAAGATGGAACAAAATATGAATATGGATAGCATGCCAAAGATAACACAAATGTCGAATTAGGCTCACGAGCCAAGTGATTTTCATCAAATCTAACATATATTTTAATAATAATTTCATTCGAATGAAATTAAAGAAGTCTATAACCTTTGACATCTTCATAATAACCAAAAAAAATGCACTTCTCACTTTTAGGTTGTAAATATTTCCTTTTCTCATCAAGAATGTGAGCCCATGCTACACTACCAAATACACGAAAGTGGCTTATATCTGGCTTAATTTTATTGCATGCTTATTCTGGTGTTATAGTTTTTAGGGCCTTTATGAGAGTGTGATTTGCTATGTAATTTTCACAGTTAATGACTTCATCCCAATAACTAAGACTTAATCCCTTAGATTGGATCATACAATTAGCCATTTATTTTAATGTACAATTATTTCTCTCAGCAACACAATTTTCCTATGGTTTATATGGAATAATGTGTTGCAATTGGATGCCATGTACATTGAAATAACTTGTAAAATTGTTGTTCACATATTCGCCTCCATTATGTGTAGAACATTGTTGAGGTGTTAGAAGCTATTCTTGCAAAGTTTTGACTCCAAAAAATGTCATTTGATTCCTCAAAATGGATCTAGAAGGTTTTAGACCCTAAATTTCCAAATTGAGACTTGCCACTAAAATGAGTCTTGCAAGCCAACTCCTCCAACTTTTCCACCCAAAAGATACCATGATAGATGAAAAATTATATAATTATCCATTCTACATCATATACCTTCACTATATATAAGGGTGGGGTGAAGAGAGATATTAGACCAAACATATATTAAATTACTATGTTTTGCATAATATCTCCCCTCACCCTCATATTACATCAAATCAAAATATTACAATATCCATACCCAAACTCAAAACCAAAATACATTACTCATCTATCTAATACTTAATTAATATATAATGTCATGAATTTTAATCAAATTATCATTAAATGCAAAACCAAAATACATTACTCATCTATCTAATACTTAATTAATATATAGTGTCATGAATTTTAATCAAATTATCATTGAATGCAAAACCAAAATACATTATTCATCTACCTAATACTTAATTAATATATAATGTAATATATTCTAATCAAATTATCATTAATTAAATATATATCTAGGCTTCTTCACCAATTCATTATTAAATATATACTTAATGTATTAGAAAGAAACATAACATAGTGATAAACATCAAATCAAATCAAAATATTACAATTATTCAATTTGGCTTGTTTGAATTATCAAATATATACTTAATGTATCAGAAAGAAGCATAACATAGTGATAAACATCAAATCAAATCAAAATATTACAATTATTCAATTTGGCTTGTTTGAATTATCGTTAAATTTATATTTTAGAATATTAGAATCTTATCATTGTTTTTTATTGGGTTGAAATGTGCTTTCTACATTTTAATATGAGGGAGATGTGTAATTTCTTATGTATCTAATATGGAATTGACAAGTATAATTTTAAAAAATATTAATAACAAAAACAAAACAAAAATTGAAAGTAAAGATATATATTATTATGATAATTGATATTTTCTACTTTTCAATACAATACTAGGGAGATGTATAATTCGTTCAATGTCTATATATATTGAAATAAGATAATTAGAGGAAAAAATTATAACGTCAACAGATTTAATCCTATACTCACATACAATACACAAAGTTTGAAAAGATTAACATAGCATTCATGATAGCTCCAATAATTGTTGTAACTAATTGTAACTAATCCATTTTTGCCATCTATGGGTTTTGATGCCTGTCTTGCCTCTTCAATGGTGGAACAAGCGGGCTTTAACGGAGATAGCCAGTGGGCTCGGTTGGTTTCTGGCAGTCGATGAAGAGGCTCTTTATGCTAGAGACAAGCGCATGTGCAGAGTGTTTGTTGAAATGGACATACATGCGGGCCTCTCGAAAGCTATGGAACTGGAATGGAGGTGGATGCTTCAAAATCAGACCCTCGATTATTTGGGGGTTCCTTTTCAGTGCACCAGATGCAGACATACTGGCCACCTCTGTCAGGACTGCAAAGGTTTATATCAGGACGAATCATCATCAGAATCTGACTTGTTACAGAACCCGCCTAGCACAGATCCTCCGAAAGTTTCATCTAGAGGATGGAATGTTCATATCCCTGAAGAAGAATCGCCCAGGGAGGACAGCTCCGACAACTGTTTCATGAGTAAGCTTAAGACTCTATGTCCCTCCATCTATTTTTCTCTTTCTTCATGGGAAAGGATTATTCTGGATCAATCGATGGGCAAGAACTTCATACCTTCTCCTTCTGACTCCCCTATTGTCTCACCGGAGTTGGAACCCCTTCCTGATTTATTCCCGTGTAAGCGCCTTAGCACAGGGGGGGGAGGGGAATCATTGATACAAAGCGAAATCAATCCCTCTAAGATCCCTCCTCATTCTATTAGTTAAGTCTTGGGGAACTTTGTAGGTGTTATGTGCATACTTTCTTATCAAAGGATGTCTCGGTTGGATTCAGTTCAGAGGAGGCTGGGGAGAGGGTCAGAGCCTGACCCTGTGGATGTAGATATTTTTATGGGTCGACCCTTGGGGGATACAATAGATTTCTCCTTTCCTGATACTGATGTTACTTTGCTCCAGGATCCTAGATTTGATTCGAGGTCTAGCAGGGTGTTTTGGGGGGGCAGGTAACCTCTTTGCAGGCTTGGATACTCTCGTTCTGACACTTCACAAACTTCCGGAACCACAAGATTTACACACCTACCAAGGAAAGGAGATCTTTTCTGTCGAACCCTCATTGTCTCATTTTCATTCTTCTCAGAGCCAGGGGGGAGATCTTATGGCCTTGGGCTCTAAGGGCTTTGTGTGGTCGAAGGGTTTAGGTTGTGAACTATCACCCATCAAAACCCGGAGTGCTCGAAAATGAGCAGAAGTTTGCTTAAAGGAATAGGTATCGATCTCTTCTTCTGATTCTGATCTTGGGGCGCTTAGAGGCATTAAATCCCTAGCTCATCTGAAATCATGATCATTTTGTCCTTTAATTTAAGGGGAGTGGGGGGCTCCCATAAACTCGCCTCGATTCGTCGTCTTTTTCATTAGTATCAACCAAAAATTTTATTTCTTCAAGAAACCTTAGTGGATGAGCATCGGGCCCGGTCTTTCCTCCATCGCCTTAAACCTGAGTGGTACTCAACAACAGTTAGTTCGGCTGGAAGATCGGGGGGTCTTTTAGTGGCTTGGGACCCAAAAAATTTTGATTTAAGACCTTACGTTTGTTGTGGGGGAATATTATGTATTGGATACAACTTTGAAATAAAGGAACATCTCTCTTTCCTCAATGTATATGGCCCATGCACTAATAGGAAAGAGTTTTGGCATAAGGTCAATGATTGTGGTCTCCTCTCATACCATAATTTAATAGTCGTTGGAGATTTCAACTTCACGTTATCGGAAGGGGAGAGCTGGGGCTCTCTTGGACACCCGGACCCACTAGCAACTTTCCTAAAAGACACTTTCACAGCTGGAGGATTGGTCGATATCCTTCCGGAGGTTCTGGTTCCAACATGGAGAAATGGTTGGCAGGGACAGATGGAATTTCTAAAAGATTGGATAGACACTTTGTGTCGTCTGATTTACTTGAGAAGGTGACCCATTACCAAGCCTGGGTGGCGTTGCCCTTTGTATCAGACCACGCCCCCATAGTTCTTCAACTTGATAGCGCCCAACAACGGAGATGCTACCCCTTTAAACTAAACCCAAGTTGGATTAGGGAAGCGGATTTTACCCGTATTGTTTCATACATTTGGCAGGATCTGAAGTTTCTTCAAGAGACTGGACACCAACGCAGACTGGTTTGGAAGCTCCAATTCCTTAAATCAGAAATAAAAAAGTGGAGTAGGCATCATAAAAAACTTTTGCAACAAAAGTTGGACACTCTTGAAGTGGATTTACTACATTTATATCATGCATCGCTAGTGGATTTGCAGAACTTAAACGATCAGATAAGTAAAAAGGAAATACAGCTATTAAAAGAAGAGGAAGAATCTTGGCTCTATAAAAGCCGAACGGTTTGGTTACTTAGTGGATATCACAATACTAAGTTTTTCCATAAACTAGCAAGCACCCAAAAAAAACTGTAAACACATATGGGACCTTCATTCAGAGGAGGGGCGAAAACTTTCAAGGCAAACTGAATTAAAGGTGGAAGCAGTTAAGTACTTCAAACACCTAGGCAACACTGCAGGAAGGATCAGTGAGGAACAAACATCTGTGGCAAACCTTTAGCCTCAAATGGTGACGGAGGAAGATACACAGTTATTGGAAAACCTGTGCACATTGGAGGACATTCTGAATATTCTTAAGGGCTTTACCAAAGATAAAAGCCCAAGACCGGATGGCTGGACAGTGGAGTTATTCCTCCACTATTTTGAGCTGGTGGGTGACGATCTTCTCGGTATCGTTGAGGAATCTAGACAGAGTGGAGAGGTAATAAAATCTTTAAATTCTACTTTCATCGTGTTAATTCTAAAAGATAATAATTCTGCCACTTTCGGGGATTACCGCCCCATCTCTGTTTGTAATTTATGTTATAAAAATATTGCAAAATTGTTAGCTAATAGACTGAGGCTGATTCTTTCCAAAGGTTTAGCCGAGGAGCAGTTGGGTTTTTTACATGGAAGACAGATTCTGGATGCAATGGGGACGGCTCAGGAATGCCTCCACAGCATAAAAACAAAAAACCATAAAGCATTAATCCTAAATCTTGATCTGAGGAAAGTGTATGATATGATTAATTGCGATTTTTTTAGAATGATTCTTATCAAAGCAGGTTTCGGTTTAACAACTACAAGGTGGATCATGAGCTACGTAACATCTGTAACATATGTTCCCTATGCTGTATTAATAAACGGGGAACCTTCGCCCTTTTTTCAAAGGGGAAAGGGTCTTAGACAGGGATGTCCACTGTCACCACTCCTTTTTATCTTGGTTATGGAAAATCTGAGCATTCTTATCAAAAAGGAGAAGGAAGTTGGCTCATTAACCGGAATAAAGGTCTCAAGGATTATGAAAATCCTACACCTTCTATTTGTGGATGATGTGTTGATTTTGTCGAAGGCATGTCTTACTCAGTGGACTGTGATTGTTGATTTATTGAAAGTTTTTCAAAAGGCTGTGGGGTTACAGATAAATGGAGGTAAATCCACTTTCCATTCGGCTGGCATGGAGGAGGCGGATCTGTTGTCCTTCAAAGATCTCTTTCCGTATGTTTAAACGAGCACTCGCGGGAGCTGGAATACTTCTTCGGGACGCCGTCTCCATTAATAGTGGATTTTAATGGCACAAATTCAACCTGCATCCTGGATTATGGAATTTGTATTTTATAATTAAAAACGAGTTGTTGAGTTGCAGAACGAAATCAAATTAATATTAATTTTTTTATTTATTATTTTAAATAAATTTCTATGTTTGGGATTTGTATTTTATAATTAAAAACGAGTTGTTGAGTTGCAGAACGAAATCAAATTAATATTAATTTTTTTATTTATTATTTTAAATAAATTTCCATGTTCATGTTTTTTGAAAGGAGTTTTTCCCAATTGTATAAAGTTATTTCACAAATGTTAAATTAATGTTTTAATAATTTTGAGATTTACATTTTTAAAATTGTAAATTGATGTGTTAATAGTTTTCCCAAAAGATAAATTAATGTTTTTATAATTTTAGGATTTACATTTGATGATAAAAAGATAATGAAAAAATAAAGTTGTGATTTTTTTTTTCATAAAAAAATATAATAGTACTAAAATTTTATATTTCTTAAAACACATTTTTAAACTTATAATGAAAAAATAAAAATAAAGTTGTGAATTTTTTTTTCATAAAAAAATATAATAATACTAAAATTTTATATTTTTTTTTCAGAAAACACATTTTTAAATTAAAATTTTTATATTTGTTATTTTAAATGTGAAATTTAAATATATTTTAAATTATTTTTTAAAAATTTTAAAATTATAAATATACTTTTTAGTCGAATCTTAACAATTTTATAATAACATTTTAATTTTAATTATTTTTAAAATTCTCATTAAAAAATAAAATCAATTTACATTCTCAAGTTTAAACTTAATTTAAACAAAATACTATAATTTGTTAAGAAAATGAAATCTTTAAGTGCTCTTGCACATATTTTATCTCTTCCTATTAGATGCTCCATTCTAAATTTTATATGCACATATTTTATTTGTTTAATGTGTCAATCCTACAATCAATTTGCACAAATTTTACAATTTTGTTTAGTGGTATGGTTTGTGAAACTATATAATTGGTTTTATCCCTTATTTCATGCCTTAAATTTCATACAGTTATATATCATGTTATAAAAATGTTTATTTATTTATTTTAAATTTTATTCTTTTAAGAATTATAATTATTTTAATAAATATTATTAAAATAAATATAATAATTAAGTTTATAGAAATGTAAAGTGATAAAAATATTAAAAAAAATCAAATTGTTATATATAAATTTTTAATTCTAAGTTTAAAAAAAATCATTTTTCTATTATAAATAATTAAAAATTTAATATTATTAAAATAAAATAAAACAAATTTCATTTAGTTTAAACATTTTACAAATTATTTTATATTGATAGAATTGTAAAGAGTAATAGTTAATATTGCAAAATCAAATTATAATATGGGTATTAAATTTATTTTTACATTAAAAGGGATGGTAGACAACAATTTGGTGTCATAGTTCACATTAAAAATGAGACTTTTAATCTCATTACAATTTCTTTCTTTTAGGTCCCAAGTGAGTTAAATTTGCAATCCTACACATTGGCTAAAGGAACCTTAATAAAAATGGGAGTTAATATATTTTATCATCCCCTAAGTTTCTTATGGTATCCCTCGTGAGTTAAGGTAGTCTCTTCAACACTTAGTAACCATGTGGCAAGATCCATCACAACATTGTTTAAAGGCAAGGAGAGGATCAGAAAGGACATCAGTGCATCCCCTTCACATGTGAGCATTCATTCATGTTCAGGCTTTTGAATCTACCATCATGGATTACTATGAGCGATGTGGGATTATGCTCCAATCCTTGTTCAGATTTGGCAAAGGAAATTGACAAACAAGTAGACATTCTGGAACCAATTGGGATCTCAGGCTTTTCTACAGAGAAAATGTGTAATTTTTGGTTAATTCTACCACTAATAAGATTATGCACAACTCGAATACCTCATGAGATTGTTTAAATTGGGAAGCTTACCACCTAGAATTGTGAGATTATTTGATAAATTTATCACTTTGGTTTTGAAATTCCCCCATGAATTCTAAAATAGGGAAATTGTCCTCAAGCATGTTAATCCTTTTAGATGCTACACCCAAAGAAGATGATGGATTCATAGTAAAATACTCATATATCATCCATGTAAGTGTGATATCTAACAATATAGGCTATGTGGGATCCATAGGAAAATTTCTATGGAACAATGTCAAATTACCACATTAAGAGCATCTTCTTCCACCTATACATCTTTTGCTAAAAAATACATCTTCAAGATTTATTTTGTATAATATCACTGGGATAAAATCGTGTGTTATGAGAGGAGGGCCACCTTGCTAGTGCTTTTAAAAATATATACAAAGTCATGTTAGAAATGGAAATCAACATGGTACGAACGACAACAAGTGTTGCGAACTATTTTGGACCTAATATACCACAATTTCAATTTATCAAACATGTTAATGATGATGTTAATGTTAGGATTTATTTCTTGAAATTCCTCAAATAGTTTAACTTGTGTCATCTTTATAACATGCTTACAATGTTCATCATACACACCTCTATATAAGCACCATCGCAGAAAATTCTCCTTATTGATACGACACGAGAATGGGTTTCCCAAAACTCTATCATATTCTCTCTTACACCTTGTAGAAGTCTATCTCGATGCAGTTGATTACAAATAAGATACCAACAAGTAGATTCATCATTTTCATCTATATGGAACTTGAATTTAATGTCTTTGCAAAAATTTTCTTGAAACATACATCAGTTTTGACATCGTTGTCACCATTTGATTTCTTGAAGTTCTTGGTGCAACAGTAGAAATTCTAATTTCCATGTGAGCAACTTGAATATTGTTTTTTTTTTATTCTCCAAATGAAGATAATATTTTCAATACATTTTTTTGATACATTCTTAGGTACTTTTGTATTTCTAGCCACTAAAAAACCCAACAACTTTGTTGCATGTTTTTTCAATCCGTGTAGGATTTGAGCCTTTGTAATTATTGATTTTTCTCTCAAAAAACAACTTAATTGTGTCACTAACATGCTCTCTAACTGTCTGATCATGACTCAGGTCCCCAAATCCTTCTCGTATTTTCATCCAAGCTTTCTAAATAGTTTGCACCCCTTCAAAAACCATTACAACTTCCAGTTCTTTTTGGAAATTTGGAGAGGATAGGGTCCTACAGTGGCTGGTTAGATTCTATCCCTACATAGTCCAATCAATATTGTCATAAACTAGAATATAAATAAACACCGAGTTTGATATGCATTTGGAAAATGTGACTTAAAATTAATGATATAGACCTGAATTGGATGTGTTGAAGACTCTTCAGTCATATGCACTGCACCAAATGTTGGGTAACAAGTTGACCTACTTTTTCTTCTTCATGTTCTCTCAATTTTGCTTGTCATTTTCTCATTTTTTCTATCCCTCTCTCTCACTTCATATTTGTCAACCCATTGGCGATCATATTTCCTTCTGCACTTTTCCATACTCCCCATATTGATTGTTGATTCATATTTGATTTCACATAATTTTCTTGTCTTTTTTGTTTTCACAAGTATAGACTAAAAATGTAAGAATCTTTTCAATTTTTCTTATTCTTTTGAATCTTCTTGTTTACTCCAAATCATATTTTATAACCAACAAAACCAATCATAAAATGCCACATGGTCACTACATAGACTCCAAATCATATTTTACACATGTGTGAAATGTTGGTTGTGGAGCCTGATTATCTTCATGTTTCATAGGTCTTTGTTTTCAGCTGTGTTTATACCCCATGAAGACTGTACACCCCGGAATATTATACACCCCTCCACGCAGGGGGTTGTAGGTGGGGCTTTCCCCCCCTACGAGGTCCGAGGGAAAGTGGGCCCTTGGTGAGGGTTCGGGAGCGAAGCCCCCGAAGAAAAAATTGCCTTGTAAATGTATATTATAATTTCATAGTAAATCTGGACCGATCATTATAAGGTTGCAAATCTGACGGTAGAAGTTATGTTAGGGTTTT
Organism: Picea engelmannii; assembly: GCA_009831015.1. Taxonomy (NCBI): domain Eukaryota; kingdom Viridiplantae; phylum Streptophyta; class Pinopsida; order Pinales; family Pinaceae; genus Picea; species Picea engelmannii. Next base: position 388,829 of record ML785880.1, read on the forward strand.
TTCCCTAGAAGGAAACCCTCTTTTATGATGGAAATGTATTGTGGCTATGTATCATTGTGAATATTGTATTCTCAGAGAGGAGACTGTGAGAAAAAGAAAAGGAATTTACAATGGGTGTGTTGTAGGTTGTATCCCTTCATTTTCTAGATAATAAAAAGGAAGGACCTGACAATTTCTCTGGTGGATGTAGCCCACACTAGGTGAACCACGTATATCTATGTCTCTATTGTATTGTGTATCTTCTGTGTTTTATTTATGCATTTGTTTTTATTTTATTGTTCTATGATCATGCTTTTTCTAACAACTGGTATCAGAGAGAAAGGTAACTCGTAGGAAAAGAGGGTTCCTGGTTCGAGTGGCAGCAATGACAGAAGATGAAAAGCTTAGGTTTGAGAAATTTAATAGCCAAAACTACCAGTAATGGAAGATGCAGATGAAAGATTGTTTATATAAAAAGAATATATTCCTACCATTGGGTGGAATAAAAAATAAGTTGACAACCATGAAGGACGAAGAATGGGAGGCTCTTGACAGAAAGGCACTAGAAATGATACGACTGACCCTGGCAGCGTCGGTGGATTTCAATATTTCGAAAAAAAAGACAACTAAGATGTTGATGGACACATTGGATAAAATATATGAAAAACCCTCGATGTCCAATAAGGTATTTATGATCAAGAGATTATTTAACATGAAGATGTCAGAAGGTGGGTCTGTTGCAGACTGTTAGGGTCCTAACCCGCACATAGGTAGATCAATATATTCAGATGTAATAAAGGTCAATATTGTTAGAAAAACAGGAATGTGGAGCAATAAAATAAAACGAATGCGGAAACAAAACACAGAAGATACACAATACAACAGAGACACAGATTTACGTGGTTCACCCAGTGTGGGCTACGTCCACCAGAGAAATTGCCAGGTCCTTCCTTTACTATTATCCAGCATATGAACGGATACAACCTACAACAAACCCGTTGTAACTTCCTCTTCTTTCTCTTACAGTTTCCTATCTCAGAATACAATATTCGCCATCAACCATAGCTGCAATACATTTTCCTCATAAAAGAGGGTTTCCTTCTAGGGAAAAAACCATAACATAATCTTTATCATTAGATCTGTGACCTTATAATGAATGGTCTAGATTTACTATGAAATTACAATATACATTTACAAAGCAATTTTTCCTTTGGGGGCTTCACCCCCAAACCCCCACTTGCCCCCGGACTTTTTGGGTGTAAATACTTCATGGGGTATAAACACGGTTGAAAGTAAAATACCTCTGAATCAGGAAGATAATCAAGTTCCACAACCAACAATCTCCCACTTGGAGACTGATCTCAACAACTCCACCGCTATTGTATATGTTGGACTCTGAACCTTCTTGGACTTGGAAAATTTCTCATCTTTATATTCATTATTGAAAACCAACTGAAACTGAGCAGGAACTCATTTTCTCCCTGGTTACTCCCTTTGTTAACATGTCTGCAGAACTCTGGCTAGTGTGTATCTTTTCCAACTTCAAATTTCCATCTTCCAAGGTGGATCGTATGAAGTGGTACCTAAACTGTATATGCTTAGTCTTAGAATGGAAGGCTGAGTTCTTTGCAAGATGAATGGAACTCTCACTATCACATGACAACCTGCTATTCTCTTGTTTTTTTCCTAATTCCTCCATAAAACTTTGTAACCAAATCATCGCTTTACTAGCCTCTGTAGCAGCAACACACTCTACCTCTGTTGTTGAAAGTGCAACAACCTTTTGCAGTTTTGAAATCCAACTTATTGTTGTTCCACCTATAGTAAACACATACCCTGTGGTACTCCTCCTGCTATCTTTATTACCTGCCATATCTGAATCAACATATCCTTGTAGAACAGTTTATGAACCTCCAAAACATAATGCATGATTAGCAGTACCTCTCAAGTATCTGAGAATCCACTTTACTACCTCCCAATGTTCTTTACCTGGATTGTTCATATATCTGTTCACAACTCCCACTGCATGTGCAATATCTGGTCTTGTGCAAACCATTGCATACATCAAGCTGCCAACTGTTGATGAATATGGGACCTTGGACATGTATTCTATCTCCTCCTGTGTCTTGGGACACATTTCCTTAGTTAATTTTAAATGGCTGGCCAAAGGTGTACTAACTAGTTTTGCATTCTGCATTCTAAACCTCTCCAACACCTTCTCTGTGTACTCACCCTGAGACAATGTCAGTTTGTGATTTTTCCTGTCTCTTGTTATTCTCATATCAAGGATTTTCTTTGCAGCACCCAAATCCTTCATCGCAAATGAATTGGCTAATTTCTTCTTTAGCACATTTATATCCTGCATATTAGACCCTGCAACAAGCATGTCATCTACATACAATAGCAAGATAATAAAGCTTCCATTT
>ML785880.1:404398-438205 GCA_009831015.1 Picea engelmannii
GTGAATCAGTTGTTATTGTGCTTAAACAATTTTAAGTCTATTAATACATTCTTAATCTTTCTTCAAGTGATCATCAACATTATACAGCATATGGACAATAAAAGTAATGAGCATCAGTCACACATAAGGTATACACAGAAACATATTCTCACGAGGAAACCCATAAAGGGAGAAAACCTCTTCTTCTTCGAAATGATAGGCAGTCTTTTAAGTTATGTACATCATCTATAATTGAGCACCAACTCATTGTGAGGCTGCTACCTCTGTTTTACAAGCTGCAACTTGTTTGAGAGCACCAACTCTCTTGTTTCTCTAGCACCCACTAGAAGGAAGCACCAACTCCCCTAATGTTCTAGCACCAACTGGATGGAAGCACCAACTTCCAGTTACACAAGCTCCAACCTGTATAACAAAGAACACTTGTTCTCCCTTGCACCACCCTGCAACCCTGGTTTCTCTGGCTGCAACCAGATGGAAGCTACAACTTCCTATGTTCAAGCTCCTACTTGAACCTCTGAGGACAACAGTCCTCCCTAGAACCTCCCAACCACCGTGGAATTTAAATGAATAATTAAACAACCAACTACACAGATAAATCAATTCTTACCACTCCTCTGTTCTATAAATATGGTCTTCTTCTAACTATTCTACAATTCTTCTCTTCCTTTTTTTGTTCTGTAATTCTGCTCTGCTTCAACTTGTTATGTCATTCTGCTCTGCTTCAAGCCTTTTCCTCATCTGTTACTCTTCTCTGAGTTTTATCTCACACTGCGCATCCTATGATTTTCCCTTTCTTACAGTTTAATTCATTTTTCGTCCAGAACAACCAACCCTGCACCGTCTGTATCTTTTTTCTTTTATGCATCACACCCACAGCAGTTACACTTCGAATCTTCTAAGCCAAAATAAAAACCATCTAAGAAACTGAAACGCAAACAGATTAGGAATCATGAATCAGTTTTGCTAACTGATTCGTAACTGATGAATTAACTGTGAGAAAGAACAGTAGCCCTCCGATCATATTCAAGTTTATCTGCATCGTTGCATGAACTTTATTAATCTTGCCTTTAAATCGGGTTTTGGCATTTCGGCATTCCAGTGGCCAAGTGTCTCGACACTTCATGTCGTGATCTCCGAAACTCTGATACAGAGCTTTTCTATGCTAGCTCCTACCTCTATATGACCATGGCCATGACCAAGCACTTATGCATAAAGTGCTTTTCGCAAATTCGCATTTCATGAATCTGGAGATGAGGCATCTCGACTCTCCAATTCGTGATCCTTGAAACTCCGAAATGGAGCTTATCTGAACTGACTCCTTCCCTTCTCGTGACCATCGGCAGTGACCATAGGGTGTGCCAAAAGGCGCTTCATATTTTGCAAGTTTATAAACTTCATCGGGTCTGGTTGACGATTGAAATATCCATAGATCCGACGGTCCATATCTTATCGTGATCTCGCATCTCGCGAGTTTCCACACCATGCTCCGTTGACTCCAAGTCAGCGACTTGTCCTATGATTCGACGGTCCAGATCTGAACTTAATTCAATGGCTCAGATCATATTGCAATTTCACATATCACGATTTTGGCGTTCTTGTGGTTATGTTTCTTGCCTCTCCAAGTCACGATTCGCGAAACTCCGAAATGGAGTCGGATCAATGGTCCAGTTCACACCTTGATCTGACGGCTGCGATTAAATCGCGATTTCGCATATCGCGATTTCGATGGTTATGTTTCTTGCCTCTCCAAGTTGCGATAGGAGAAGCTCCAAGATGGAGCTCAGATCAACGGTCCAGAACAAACCTCGAACTGACAGCTAAGATAGTTTCGCGATTTCGCATATCAAGAATTCAAGAGGTTAGGGAACCCTGTTCCTTTGACTTTCCAGTCAGCGACATGATGATCTTTCGCCACGTGTCCTGCCTGAAGATGGATGGTCCTCCTTCTTTTGGGATTTTGTGAGTCTGTTTCTCCTTGCACTTTAATGAACGTGCAGGTTCTTCATGATCCAACGATGGTTGAGTCTGGCGCTCAGATCTGACGCCTAAGATCTGTCCTCCTCTTCTGCATGTTCTTCTTGTCTACTAACAAATCTGACAGTCCTCCTTCTTTCGGGAATTTTGAATGGGATCCAACGATCATAAATGCTTCTCCTCCCGATCTTACTTTGTTCCTCTTACTCTGATTTTGCCATCGATGATCTGCCAACAATCCTCTACACTATCTATTTTGAGCTTATTCAAATATTCTCTGTAGCGTCTTCTCATAATGCCCATCTTCATTGTTGTACTTGCCATCAATGACAAGCATACAAGCATGTTGCATTGTCTGTTAAATATTTGCCAACACATTCCTCCCATTCCCATACCTTTCAGCCCCATCACTTTCAACGTGACCTACGCCTTCCGCGGGTGGATGTGACCAAATTTGATGGCTCAGAGCCCACTGGTTGGGTAACCCAAATGGAACATTGTTTCTCTTTATACGAAATTACAGATGACTTGGCCAAACTCCGGTATGGTTTTCTGCATCTAGATCAAGAACGTTGGCAATGGTGGCAATGGAGAAAAACTTCCCATCAAGGGTATATTGCTTGGACCCAATTTGTGATTGAGCTTTATGAATGCTTTGACATGAACACCAACCATTTGGGTCATTTAACAAATTTGAAACAATCAGGAGCAGTGGAAGACTTCATAGCTGCCTTTGAGCGCCTAGCTTTTCGAACAGAGGGCATGACTGATGCTTTCTTTCGAGAGTGTTTTATCAATGGCCTCAAGGATGAGATTCGGGCCCATGTCCTCATGGCTCGACCCTCGAGTTGGGTAGAGGCTACTAAAAGAGCTAAAGAAGCACAACAGGTTATATCCTCTCAAAACCGAAAACCCTCCTTTATCCCTCGCCCTAAACCCATAAATCCCACTACTCCCTTCGCCCCACTAAAGATCCAAAAATTGACCAAGACTGAAATGGATGAACGCCAACTCAAAGGCCTTTGTTATAATTGTGATGACAAATATTTCCGAGGCCACAAGTGTGAGGAACAAAATATTTTTATGGCCATCTCTGAGGATATTTCAGAAGAGGATGTTGAAACTCCCCTTGTGTCTAAGTCACCTGAAATCATTGACATAACCCCTCCCTTAGACCCTCCCGAAGTGGAACCGGTCATTTCCCTCAATGCTCTCACTGGCTTCTCTTCTCCCCAAACCCTCAAGTTAATTGGTTACATCAAGCATCGGAAGGTCATCATTCTAGTTGATAGTGGAAGCACCCATAATTTTATTCATCACTGCATTGCCCAAGAAACACATTGCTACATCCATGCCGTCAACAATTTCCAAATCATGATTGCCAATGGTGGTTCCATGAAATGTGGAGGGCGTTGTGAAAATGTGTGTCTCCAAATTGGTGACTACCACCTAAAATCCCATATGTTTGCTATCGACATGGGTGGTTGTGACATTGTGTTGGGTGAAAACTGACTAAGAACTCTGGGTCCCATTCTCATGGATTTTAAGGCATTGGCCATGCAATTCGACCAGGAATGCCACCAATATAAATTCCAGGGCATCATTGCTAGTTCACCTGAGGTCATTAGTTCCCATTGCATGGAAAAGCTGCTCAAAAAAGGTCATTCTGGTGTCATTTCCCAACTCCATGCCATACAAGCAACAGAGACACCCCTGGTGCCGCAAGACCTCCAAGCCCTCCTTTCTAAACATCAAATGGTATTTTCCACTCCCCAAGGACTCCCTCCTTCCCACGGTGTTCATGATCATTCCATTCCCCTTGTACCCAGAAGCCTTCCTCCCAATATCCATCTGTATCACCACCCCTTTTCACAAAAAAAAGAAATTGAGAAAATGGTCCAGGAACTCTTTAATACAGGCATTATCCTCCCTAGCACGAGCCCTTACTCTTCTTCTATAGTCATGGTCCTGAATAAAGAAGGTTCTTAGAGAATGTATCCTGACTTTCGTGCCCTCAACAAATTGACCATTAAAGACAAATTTCCCATTCCTGTCATTGATGACCTCCTAGATGAATTGAGTGGTGCCCAATTCTTTACTAAACTTGATCTTTGCTCAGGCTATCACCAGATACGTATGAAAGAGGCAGACATTCCCAAGACATCATTTCGAACTCATGAGGGTCACTATGAGTTTTTCTTCATGCCCTTTGGCTTGTGTAATGCCCCCTCCACCTTCCAAAGCCTCATGAATCATGTCTTCCATCCCTTTCTCCATCATTTTGTCTTAGTTTTCTTTGATGATATCCTCATCTATAGAAAAACCTGGATAGACCATCTTACTCAGGTGGATCAATTTCTCCATCTACTCTCTCAGCACCAACTTTTCCTGAAACAGTCTAAATGTGCTTTTGGTTCCTCAGAAGTAGAATACTTGGGTCATCTGGTTGGCAAGGATGGCGTCAGAGTGGATCCGAAAAATATTGAAGCTATGCAAGACTGGTTGCACTCAAAGACTCTCAAAAGATTGCGTGGATTTATGGGCTTAACAGGGTATTATCACAAGTTTGTTAAGAATTATGGAAAGATTGCAGCACCTCTCACTGCTCTCCTCAAAAAGAAATCTTTCACTTGGACTCCAGCCACTGCTCAAGCTTTTCAAACCTTGAAGATGGCCATGTGCACCACTCTGGTTTTGGCCCTTCCTGATTTCACAAAGACCTTTGCGTTGGAATGTGATGCCTCAGGGAAAGGAATCGGTGTTGTCCTTATGCAAGAGGGTCGACCTTTGGCCTTCACCAACAAGCAAGTATCTAAAAGGAATCTGGGAAAACCCATTTATGAAAAGGAAATGTTGACTATTTTGCATGTTGTTGATCTGTGGCACCCTTATCTCTTGGGGCAACGTTTCCAAATTAAGACAAACCATCAAAGCCTCAAGTACTTTCTGGAACAACGCATTTCCTCCTCGGAGCAACAAAAATGGGTGACTAAGCTCTTTGGATATGATTATGAGATCATTTACAATAAGGGAAAAGACAATGTGGTGTCGGATGCATTGTCCCGAAAATATGAAGAAGAAGGATCCTTTTTTTCTCTTTCCTTCATTATACCAGATTGGCTCCAAGCTGTGCGCCAGGAATGGCTACAAGATCCCAAAAGTTTGCATCTGATCCAGCAATTGCAGACCAATGCTCCCGCTCCCCCAGGGTACTCTTGGCTCCAAGATGAGCTTCGATACAAAGGTCGTTTGTATTTAAGCAAACAATCAAAGCTTAAATCCACGATACTTTATGAGCTTCATGCTACACCCACAGTGGGGCACTCCGGGTTCACCAAAACCTATGACAGGGTCAGACGTTCTTTTTTCTAGGATGGTATGAAACAGGACATCCGTAATTTTGTCATTGAATGTGAGGTGTGTCAATGCAACAAGGGAGAAATAGTCAAATCTCCGGGCACACTACAACCGCTACCGATTCCACCTGCTATTTGGAAGGATATCTCTATGGACTTTATTACTAGCTTACCCAAATCGGGAAATAAATCAGTCATAATAGTGGTTGTGGATCGCCTTTCCAAGTATGCTCATTTTTGCGCTCTTCAACACCCATTTACTACATCCACGGTGGCTCAAATTTTCATGGACCAGGTCTTCAAGCTTCATGGCATGCCGCACTCTATTGTTTCTGATCGTGACCCAACTTTCACAAGCAATTTTTGGCAAGAACTGTTTAAGCTACAGGGCACCCAATTGCATCTCAGCTCAGCTTATCATCCCCAGACCGATGGTCAAATGGAAGTTGTCAACAAGTGTTTGGAAACATATCTGAGGTGTTTTGCCTCTGAAAAGAAAAATCAATGGGCTCAATGGTTACCCCTAGTCGAATGGTGGTACAACACTTCCTACCATATAGCTACACGCATGACTCCTTTTAAAGTGGTATATGGATAGAAGCCACCTTCAGTTCTCTCATACTTACCGGGTACCTCGAAGGTCCAGGCGGTTGACCAAACACTTACAGTTCGAGAGGATATTCTTCGTACCCTTAAAGAGAACTTGGTCATGGCACGGAATTGCATGAAGCAACAAGTAGATCAAGGTCACTCTAAACATCAATTTGCAGAAGGGGATCAGGTGTTTCTGCGACTACAACCATACAAGCAAACTTCCCTCAAGGTCGAGCATTGTCAGAAGCTAACGCCCAAATTTTATGGTCCTTATATAGTTCTCAAGCGTGTGGGACAAGTCGTTTATCAGTTAGCTCTGCCCAGTCAGTCAAAGCTACATCTTGTTTTTCATGTTTCATGCTTAAAGAAGGTGATTGGAACTAGGTGCCAAATTCAAACCAACCTTCCCGAGTTAGCTGAAGAAGGATCCATTTGGCTACAACCAGAAGCAGTTTTGGACCAATGTGAGCGTCGCCTACGTCAGAGAACCATCAATGAAGTGCTAGTCCAGTGGAAAGATACAACTCCAGCAAATGCCACTTGGGAACCAGCTACCATTATGCAGCAGTTTCCACATCTCAAGCCTTGAGGACAAGGTTGTTTTTAAGGGGGCGGACATGTTAGGCTCTTAACCCACACATAGGTAAATCAATATATTCAGATGTAATAAAGGTCAATATTAATAAGGCCTTTCAATAAAATAGAATAAGGCGGATGTAAGAATACCTAATAGAAGCTTCCGCTTCTAGAAGGATCTTCCTCTAGATGCTTCTCTTGATAGACATATTTAGTATAAATAAGGGTCGAGGGTATGAAAACTCTAGCTTGGATATTATTGTAACAGAGCACTGCTCGACTGGAGGTTTCCCCCTCGAAGAGGCCCGTGAACATTTCTTTCTGAATCAAAGTGTTATTTCTGTTGTTATTCTTATATCATTTATGTGTTATTGTGGAGATTATGCTAGTTATATTACTGTTATTCTGCCATTTCTAGCATTTTATTTCTGTTCTGCATACTTTTTATATCTAGTATATTACACAGATCATTTAAATGAATTTAATACGGTTACTAATCAGCTAAGTTCTGTAAAAGTGGACTTTGATAATGAGGTCAGGGATCTTCTAATATTGTGCTCATTGCTAGAAAGTTGGAACAACTTGGTCATGGTTGTAAGTAACTCTGTCTCTGGTTCAAACACTTTAAAATTTGATGATGTTATTGGTGTTATCCTTAGCAAGGAAATACAACGGAAAAGCACAAGTGATACATCATGTAATGTGTTAAACATGGAGAACATGGGAAGACAAAAGGATAGAGGAAAGGGCTCAGGGAACCGTGGGAATTATAGGAAGGGAAGATCCAAATCCAGACTGGGAAAGATAGAGTGTTAGGATTGTGGGAAGAAAGGAAATATGAAGAAAGATTGCAAAGCTCCAAAGAAACAAAGAGATGGACAACAGGAGAAAAATCGGGAAGCAAATGTAACAAGTGATGTGTTACAAGATGCTTTGATTCTTTCTATAGATAATATTTCTGAGTCTTGGGTAGTAGGTTCAAGAGCTTCATTTCATGCCACACCCCATAGGAAACATTTTCTAGATTATGTTCAAGGTGATTTTGGACAGGTTCATTTGGGTGATGATGCACCATGCAAAATTGTTGGAATGGGAAAGGTAAAAATAAATCAAAGGAATGGAAACCAATGGTTGTTGAAAGAGGTAAGACATGTTCCATATCTAAGGAAAAATCAAATTTCAACAGGACAGTTGGCAAGTGAAGGTTGTATATCTATATTTACAGATAAGGCATGGAAGGTCACCAAAGGATCATTGGTGATAGCAAAATGAGAGAAGGTAGGTACATTGTATTTATGTACTAGTAATATTGATTCTTCTATCTCTTTCGCTTGTACAGGAGTGGATACAACACTGTGGAATCATAGGATTGGACACATGAGTGAGAAGGGGATGCAGATACTTCACAAATAAATTTGTTTCTAGATGTTAAACAAATTGATTTGGATTTATGTGTGAATTATGTTTATGGAAAACAGAAGAGAGTCATATTTCTCAAAGTCAGAAAAGAAAATAAGAGTGAAAGCTTAGATCCTGTGCATAAATATGTATGGGGACCAGCGCATGTATCATCTCTTGGTGGATCTCATTATTGATGGGTAAATTATATACCTAATTTCCCATGATTAAATTATCGACCAGGGAAACTAAACTTTGATTTGTAACACAATATGAGTCAAGATAGAGTAGGAGCTAATAGTTTGTGTATTCCTACCACTGTATTCTATGACTAAATCCTAGTACTGGAATGAAGTCTAAAAATTGAATTGAACAAGAAAATGAGAGTAACCTACCCTAGGGATCAGAACTATGCTTCAACCTACAATTTTGTTTTCAAAAAATAATGTAAAAGACATTCAAGAAAACCAGAGATGTAAAACTTCTTATAAACAACAAACTGTGAATGTGCAATGAGAACAAGTTGTCTTTTCCAAAAACAATTACTTTAAGTGAATTCTACTTTAAAATGACTTTTAAAACTAAACTAATAAATCATCTTTACTTCTACAATAAGGGAAATAAGCTACATACACTAATCTTATTGAAAAAGGAAAACAATATTATCTAGTTCACACTATCCTATTGAAGAAGACAAACAACATCATTTATTTGTATCTACAATGACGAGTTATATCACGATAATATCTAAATATGATGGTTGTGTCTACGATGGCGAATTATATCACAATGACATCTAAATACGATGGCTAATTCAAATGGAATGAGTTCGACACTGACTTCTATAGAAATATGTAAAGTGGAAACTAATCAATCTACTTAAAACTTTGTCATTCAAAGAATATCAATATGTTGCATACATGTTCTTGTCAGAATCAGAAATTACACTGTCACACTTAAACTGAAAATGTGTTCACAAAGTTATGATTGCATAGTCCTGCAGGGGTTAACTTAAAAATATTCACAAAACAAGTTAAATGAGCTATAAACAATCTTTTAATGAATATGGACAGTTCCTCAAATGATCAACCTGCAAAGAAGATGTATATTCTTTCAAACACAGTTTCAATGATTAAAAGAAAATATATGCAATTGTAACACAATTAGCAAGACATTTGTAATTAACAAAAATAGTCTGAATGAGTGACCTGCAACAGAAAAAGTTAGATAAATCTGAATGTACAACAAAATAAGAATGCACAAATTACTGGTGGGCCCCACAAGTAGTCATACTCCAGCTTATAAGACAATCACAACTTAGCACATCAACTCAGATTTCATTAAAACAAAAATAGAAATATGTATATAAAAGTGATAAGTCTTTCAACAATATAACAATTATCTCATCATAGACATCCCCCTTGTGTTATGTGGCTTCGGGTATATATAGAGTCTGAGAGGTCAACCACTGAAAGGGTCGACTCTCTCTCAAAACTAGAAAATCATTTAACTGTGCTATTAATAGGCAACGAGTCTTAAAATCGTAGCTCAAATATAGGAGCTAGATTTAAATGTCTAAATCGAAATACAATAGGAGCCATAGCAAGAGGGCGATAATGGTAAAAAACCCATGTTATAGTTTTTTCCGAAAATGCCTGCAAGTATGCTAACGACCAAATATGTTGTGCTCTGAGTTTCGTAATGAGGGCCAAATGGAGGTTCAAATCTGTCTATTGAACATTCAAGTTGGCGGATCAAGGACCGATGAAGGTCTGGATCACATGTTTTCCTGTTTAACCAAAATAACAAGTATTAAGCAATGACATTCATTTAATTAAACATAAATCTCATATTAAGCTATCAAATGAATGCAACACATACCTTATTCGTATCCCATATCGATTTGGTGAAAATAACCTGATAATAAGCTCAAGAAAGGAAATGGAGATACGAAATGCATGATCATTATGTACAAAAAAGAGACTTATTGTAGGCAAAAGGTAGACAAAACATGGAGTCATCAATTATTATGTTACTTTTATTGATGATGCAACTAGAAAAACTTGGGTTTATTGCATTCGACAAAAATGTGATTTTTTTATACTTTTAAGAAATGGAAAGCTTTGGTTGAGAATGAGACATGAAAAAGGTTGAAGTGTCTCAGATCAGACAATGGAGGTGAATATTGCAGCAAGGAGTTTGATGATTAATGTTCTGTTGGCAGCCAACAACTCTTGTCAAATTTTATCATGATAAAATGTCGTCGCCAAGGGATAAAATTTCATGTAGCTCCCTCCTTCTCCTTGCAAAGATTTCTATCATCTTTCGTTTTTGAAAAGATTCATTGGCCTAGTTGTGTGTAAGAGTTTTTTGTTTTTAATCTATAATTTGTTTTGTTTAATTTCATGACTGAAAGCATGAAATTAGAACAAAATTTTGGCTTGAGCAATCATCATACAATTTGTGATTTCTTGGTTTCTTTTGATAATGGGATTACACCTAAAGGGCATCTATATTTTTATAGATATTGAATATTTATAAGTCTATCTTCTTTATTTGTTGATCCATTATCATCACACTTGATTCATACACTTTGGGAGATATGACTTAATCGATTTTATTTTTGATTATATGGTTTTTACATATGCTTGATTGTGCAGCTAGCAGAACTTTGGGTAAATTTGAAATTTGAATGTTTCCCCAGCAGTCGTATCATGGTCTAGTCGCCCTGGTACATGACCGACATACCATCCCCCTTCGTCCTGCATAGTTCAGGCTTACATTCATTGTTTCGAGTTGTAAGTTTTGATGCTTTGGGTTTGGCATTATTTTCACAGAGTGATTTCCTATTCTACGCATCCTCTGGTTATTACCCTCTCAATGCTCCAAATGGTTGTTATGGTGGCCTCCTGAATCTTTAGGTATCAGGTCTCTCCTGATTTTGCAGAACTCACCCTACATTTCGAGTTTTGGAGAGCCCAACCCACCTCTCGCTATCTCTGTTGTTTCTTTGTAACCATATCTATGGATCTTGTAGTAGTGTTGATCCAAACAGCCCTGAGTTTTTACACATTCAGGATTACATAGCAGATTTCAAATCCGTAAGTGTGTAACAGAGACATGGTTTTGCGAGATGATTTTTGAGCAAACGGTTACGAATTTGGCCAAAGAATTAAAAACCCATTTCCACAACGGGCTCGTTTACTGTCCAGGCGGGCAGTTTCTTCAGAAACTAGACCGTTTCATAGATATGTCTCATTCTTTGGAGGGAAATATCTCAAAATTTTCATTTTGGTTGAGGTAAGCGTTTTTTTTTTCTTAGAGATTCAAGCCAGTTCTGAGGTGTCTAGGTTTCAAGTTATATGTATTTCTATCTATTTATGAGTCTGCATAAAATTTCTAAGCTTTATCAGAGATAGTGGTTAAACCCACTGACAAGCCTTTTCCACCATGGTCTTATTCGAAGCCTTGTGTTTTCGCATCTATCTAAGACTGGGGATACTTGGGAAGATTTCTTGTTTCGAAATAATTTCACCCTACCCGAGAATGCAACAGAATTCCTCTCCATCATAGTGAAAACCCCGGTTCTTGTAGATCTAACCCTACTGTCGAAAACCTGTGTGTTGATCCACAAGAAGACCATGCTACCACAGATCGAACTTATGTTGCTATTCAGAACCCATTGGGAAAAAATCCACGATCTGATTTCATGCCCAAAAAGTCATTGGAGGAGGTTTTTAGATGTGTTAAAGGACATTATTCCTATTGTTCCTATTCATGAGCTGACTCAGGTGGTTTTAAACAAATCAATTGCCAAGAAAAATTGCAGGCATAAGGAATAGAGTAATTCGGATTTAAATTTGGCAAACAAAAGGATTGAGCAGGCTGGTAATGTGTTTGTTAAAAACTCAACAAATTTTAACACCCTCATAAATTCATATGCTTCTTTGTCTAATATCTGAAATGGTAAAAGTTGTTTTGATTCTTTTTTTATTTGATTATGTTGGAAAAATAAAATAGATAGATTTATTTTTTATTTTATTTTTACTATTTTAGGCTAGCTACATAATCCTGTAACTTATTTTTTGAAATTATTAGTTTGTATTGTTATCTAAAATTCAATTTCATTTTATCATTTTCAGGAGAAAAATAGTTATGATGCTATTCACAAAGAGAAGAAATCATGGATTATGCGTTGCATGGCTTAGTGATTTCTCATTTTGTTTGATGAAACAATTTCATTTATGTAATTAATTTTGATGAACGAACTCCTCCAGCAATGTTCCTTTGTTATCCTATTTTTGTAAAGCAATCTAATTTTATGGGATTACCCTCTATCTTGTATGATAAGAGGTTATTGATCCAATACAAGTTTAAATAGTGGTTGTTGTTTAGTAGTAAACACAACTTTTTTTTAATTACAGGATGGACTTATGATTGAGGAAGTGATATGGGAAAACAATTTGTTGTTGGCTTTAGTCATGTGTGAATTGTGCAATGATTTTCTCATTGCATTCTCCTATTACTTCTATGTTATGAGATGTTATTATTGTTGATTTAGCTTTAGTCTTGTCATCATATAATGTTTCATATCGTTAAATATTTAAATGATGTCCATGATCTGTTGATCTAGTTTGTACCTTGTGATCAATCAATTATTTAGTTGTCTTGAGTTTACTTCTAATATTAAATGATTGATAACATCAATGTCTAGGATTGAGTTTTCTTTCATCCTCTGCTATTGATTATCTTGAGATCACGGGATATTAGTTGGTTATTTTTCTGCTGCTTTAAATTCACTCCAAATGCATGAAATACTTCCTTGAATTTTTTCAAGAAGATTTTTATTTGTCTTTGTCATAGGTTTCCTCTTAATACAGGACAAATAGGAGCTCATACAACGCAGGAAAAGGAACTTGGTTTATTATGATTAATCAGTTAGAGGTTTAGATGCACTACTTTCTTTTATTCAGATTTGTTTATATATATGAATGAGACTATGATTGCATTAATTAGCTTTGATTGTTTTTGTGTCATTGATTCAATCGTATTCACTTAAATATTTATTAGTTTAATATCTTAGAAAGAGTTATGTTCTTACTTTATCTTATTTAGAAACACTATTACGAACATTCTCTTTCGCAATATTTCAAGCAAAACCTTGTAAACTGTATATAGATTGTTTATCCTCATTGTATATAAACACTCTTGTTGTACATTTATGATTAATGTATGAATTGTTAAGATTGTAGCTTTAGATTAGTTTATTTTCTTTCATAGTTTTTAGGACCCTAGTTGGCTAACGGAGCCATTAAACCCGTCGGGTCAGATAATACCAAACGACTTGGGTTAATTAGACAACCTCGGTCCAGATCTAACCTTTCAGTTGACGGTGTGTCACTTACATCTGCCAACATGTTCATACCATGGGATTCATAGAGAGAAGACAATTTCAGGAACACCACAAGAAAATGGTGTGTCAGAAAGGATGAACAGGATGAACAGGACAATCATGGAGCATGCAAGGAGTATGAGATTGCATGTTGGGTTTCCCTTACAGTTCTGGGTAGATGTTGTAGATATTGTTTTTTACTTAATAAACAGAGGACCTTCAAGCTCTTTGAATGGTGGAATTTCAAAGGAGGCATGGACAGGTAAAAAGGTAAACTATTCTTTTTTGAAGACTTTCGGTTGTGAAGCATTTGTCTATATTGATAAAGAAAATATAACAAAGTTTGAGTCAAAATCCAAGAAATGTACCTTTTTTGGATACGATGTTAATGATTTTGGTTATTGCTTATGGGATTATGAAAATCAAAAAATCATTAGGAGTAGAGATGTCATATTCAATGAGAAGATCATGTAAAAAGATGAGTTGCAGGGAACGATACAAGAAAAATAAAAACCAGAATACATAGTGCTTGATAAGATCACTGAAAAAGAAATTCCAAAGGTACCATAAAATCAAAATGTATAACAACAGGAGCAATAGGTACCTCAAACTCCTGCAATTGTTGTTATAATATCTACAAGGTTTAGACCTCATAAACGATACTCTCATTCATTGTATTATTTATTGTTGACTGATTCTGGTGAACCATAATGTTATGAAGAGGCAATGCAGGTAGACACTAAAAACAAGTGGGAGCAAGGCATGAAAGAAGAAATGGATTCCTTGGTAAATAACCAGACTTGGGACTTGGTTCAGTTGCCTGCAGGAAAAAGAGCATTGCAGAATAAATGTGTTTACAGGTTGAAGGAAGAAGATGGAGGCAAAAAGCGGTACAAGGTTAGATTTGTTGCAAATGGGTTTGCACAAAAGAAAGATATAGATTTTGATGAAATATTTTCTCCTATTGTTAAAATGACTTCAATTAGGACTATTTTAATTATTGTGGCAGTAGAATATTTGCATCTTGAACAATTAGATGTAAAAACAACTTTTCTCCATGGAGATTTGGAGTTAGAGATTTATATGCAGCATCCACATGGGTATGAGATCAAAGGGAAGGAGAATTTGGTATGCAGGTTGAAGAAGAGCTTGTATGGCCTAAAGAAAGCTCCAAGGAAGTGGTATTTGAAGTTTGACAGGTTTATGACAGAACAAGGTTATAGTAGATGTCATTCTGATAACTGTGTTTATTTTAAAAGGCTAGAAAATGGAAGTTATATTATCTTGCTATTGTATGTAGATGACATTCTTGTTGTAGGATCTAATATGCAGGATATAAATGTTCTCAAGAATAAATTATCTAATTCATTTGCGATGAACGATTTGGGTGCTGCAAAGAAAATCCTTGGTATGAGAATAACAAGAGATAGGAAAAATTGCAAATTGACATTGTCTCAGGGTGAGTACATAAATAAGGTGTTGGAGAGGTTTAGAATGCAGAATGAAAAACCAGTTAGTACACCTTTCGCCAACCATTTCAAATTAACTAAGGAAATGTGTCCCACGACACAGGAGGAGATAGAATACATGTCCAGGGTCCCTTATTCGTCAATAATTGACAACTTGATGTATGTGATGGTTTGCACAAGACCAGATATTTCACATGCAGTGGGAGTTGTGAGTAGGTATATGAATAATCGAGGTAAATAATATTGGGAGGCAGTAAAGTGGATTCCTATGTATTTGAAAGGTACTGCTACTCATGCATTATGTTTTGGAGGTTCAGACATTGTTCTACCTTCATTTGTTGGATAATAAAAAGGAAGGACCAGACAATTTCTCTAGTGGACATATCCCACACTATGTGAGCCACTTATATTTGTGTCTCTATTGTATTTCTATCTTTTGTGTTTTATTTTTGCATTTGTTTTTATTTTATTGCTCTGCAATCCTGTTTTTTCTAACATGAAAATTGATTGACAATTCACTTACAATGAAATTGGTATGGTTGGCATTCTATTTATAGTAGTTTGGTTAACTATTTTTGAAGTTGTCTATAAAGGGGGAATTTGAGATTTAGAAAGGACATCTAGGATTTTAGAGAGTGATCAATATAATAGGGCAGACAAAGCCTTTAGGTTGAGAGAGAACAAGAAGTTTGATTATGTACTTGTAATGAAGATAACCATGGCTTATTGAATGATAAAATTGAATGTGTTATGGCTTATCATGTATTTAATTATGTTGTGCATGAATTTAATAATTTGGTTTTTGAAAATCGTCCTCAATCCTATATTGTTATGCATTATGATCAATTTGGGGCCCTTTGTGTATGTCAAGTTGTATTAGAGTAGTTTAAATCTTGCATGTGGGAGACAACTCCTTTAAGAGGAATTACTAAGTAGATTTGTCAAGGAAAAACATAAGGACTTAGTGAATTACATGGTGATATTAAACCTCCTCTTCTTCCACATTAGAAGGAAGAGAACTTTGATGCTCTATTTCCACAGAATCCTTCAACTGATGCATTGTTTCATCATCCTTATGATCCTCCTACACAAAATTATGAATCCATTTGGTTTGATTTTGTAGACTAAGCATCTTTTCCAAGATTTATGATCATGTTCCTTAACATGGCACGTTCTTCTTCCAGGATATCAATCTTGTTTCCTCTATTGAACTAGTTCAGTCATAATTGATGCATTACGGGAGGTGTAATTGTGTTCATTGTCTTGTACCTTAGAGGTCACTAAAAACAAAGAGGACATATTCCCCTGAATGCCCTCTTCATTCCTTCTCAATATTCCATTGCATCTAGAGATGAAATATAGGATAAAATTTGGCTTAAATATGAAAGATATAAATAGTGTGCAAAAAACAAAAAAGCTCGATATCCCAATTGGTTCCAAAATGTCTACTTGTTTGTCAATTTCCTTTGCCAAATCTAAATAAGGATTGGAGCATAATCCCACATCGCTCATGGTAATCCATGATGGTAGATTCAAAATCTTGAACATGAATGAATGCTCGTATGTGAATGGGATGCACTGATGTTCTTTCCAATCCTCTCCCTGCCATTAAACAAGGTTGTAATGGATTTTTCCACATGGTTACTAAGTGTTGAAGCCATTAAACAAGTTTGTAATGGATTTTTTCACATGGTTACTAAGTGTTGAAGAGACTTCCTTAATTCATGAGGTATACCATAAGAAACTTATGTGGGAAAAGAAGCAGAGTATGAAAGAAAACAAGACAAAACAGAGTACAAAACAAAGTACAAAACATAGTATAAAACGAAGTATTATAGAGTGTTGTGATTGCAAGAAAAACCATATTTATATTGAAAGCAATGTTCAATTACATGTGTTTGCACATTCAATTATTCTTCTTCTCCACTAATATCCTCTACTTATTTTCTACTATCTAAAAATGAACAGATCTCCACTACATATAAGAAACAAAGTTGCAAAATATCCTACCCGCCACAACCACATGCAATTTAATATCCTACCCACCACAACCACATGCATTAAATTGTTGATGACTAGCTAAAATATATTGAAGCTTATCTTCAACAACTTAGGGGATGGTAAAATATATTAACCCTCATTTTTTCTCAAGGTTCCTTTGCCCAGAATAGCAACTTTATTAGCCAATTTGTCGATTGCAAATTTATTTTTAATAGTAACCATGATTGAAGCCAACTTGTTCTTTACCACCCCACCCCTTTTAATGTAAAAATAATTTTAATACCCATATTAACTATTACTCTTTATAATTCTATTAATCTAAAATAATTTGTAAAATGTTTAAATTAAATGATTTTTTTTTTTAATTTTAATAATATTGATTTTTTAATTATTTATAGTAGAAAGATGATTTATTTTTAAAATTTGAAATTAAGAATTTATGTGTATCCATTCAAATTCTTTTAAATTTTTTTATCACTTCACATTTTTTATAAACTTAATTAATATATTATATCAATTTTAATAATATTTATTAAAATAATTATAATTCTTAAAAAAAATGAAATTTAAAATAAATAAATAAATAAGTGTTTTTATAACATGATATATAATTTTATAAATAAAATTTAAGATATGGAAAAAACAAAATATCAATTCAATGATAGACATGAAATAAATTTAAGATATGGAAAAAACAAAATATCAATTCAATGATAGACATGAAATACTAGAGACAAAACTAATAATATAGTTTCACAAACCATTCCACTCAACAAAATTGTAATATTTGTGTAAATTGATTATAGGATTGACACCTTAAATAAATAAAATATGTGTACATGAAATTTAGAATGAGCATCTAATAATGGGAAGAGATAAAATATGTGCATTGAATTAAATTTCGAATTCATCAAGGAAGCATGGAGTATGGGAAGACATATTTTTATTTGATTAAAGATTTCATTATGTTAATTAAAGATTTCGTTTTCTTATTAGTATTTGTTAAAATTAAATTTAGAAGTGAAAATGTGAATTGATTTTATTGTTAATAGCATTTTAAAATTAGTTAAAATTATAATACTGTTAAAAAAGTTGTTAAAATTTGAAGAAATTATATATATAATAGTTGGCATCCTTTAGCGAAACAATGAGTTGCCGCTCTTTATCTGTATTTGGGCAGCCCCGTGAAACTGCCCAAATACTAGAAGGGGGGGCGGGGGGCATAAGGATTATCACTTATGCTAGAAGGGGCAGGTCCTGATCTTACCAGTTGATTGGTCCTGATCTTAAGCTGGAAGGTTAGCCCTGTTCAAGGGGCTCAGGTCACTTCCCCAACCAACCCAAAAGCTAATGAAAATTCACATATAAATAAATAATAAAACTAATAAGTATATTAGAATTTTAAAAAGGTAGTTTAAAATATATTTCAATTTCACATTTAAAATAACAAATATAAAAATTTTAATTAAAAAATGTGTTTTTTTTTATGAGAACGTTATTGCTAAGTTTAAAAACATTGAGGGTTGGTCAAAAGAGATTAACTACAATATTGGAGTCAAACAAGGCTGTCTCTTGTCCCCTATCCTTTTTGGCATATACATTGATAAATTAGAAGAATGTTTGGAAAAAGCAGGTTGTGTCGGCCCTACACTCACTGGTATAGTCATCAATCTTCTTCTTTATGCCGATGATATCGTTCTTATGACAAGGAGTCTCCATGATCTTGAAAACCAACTAAGAATCCTCAAGGATTTTTGCTCCAATATGGGTATGACTGTTAATACTAATAAGACTAAGGTCATGATTATTAAATCCAATAAGATCCCTTATGATACCTTTGTATATGACAACAACAACTTGGAGGAAGTGAATTCATACAAATATCTTGGAATTGATATTCACCACAAGCTTAATTGGAATTATAGCATTGAGAAAAGGATTATTGGGGGATGGAAAGCTTATTATGGGCTTGAAAACCACTGTAAATCAACTGAACTTTGGAGTTGGGATAAGAAGAAACTCCTCTTTGAGACTCTTGTTACACCTGTTATTCTTTATGGATGTGAAGTATGGGGTTGTAGTATCTCTCGTGAATCCTGGAGAAAGATAGAACAAATACAAAAGAATTTTATAACCTATAATCTCAAAATTAAAGGAAATACGCCCTATTTCATCCTCCTCGTAGAAACTAGCCTCTCCCCTATTGAGAGCATGGCTATGACTAGATACCTAATGTATAAGAACAAGTTAAACAACATGGAAGACAAGAGGCTACATAAAATTGCTTCCAAATCAAGTCATAACCACCATCGACTCAAGCGAGGATGGCATAAAGACGCCCAATCTTGGCTATATTATTGGGGAATAATGGAAGAAACCATTTTGCAGAATAAAGATACTATTAAAAAAAACGTCAAATCAAAATTTAAGGAAAAAAATGTGGTGTGATAAAGAGTTAGAGGAAAAAAGAAAATTAAGGTATTACAAAGATGTAATCAACCCTAATCGAGAAGATCAAAATTATCTATATGTTTTTCCAAGTGTAAAGAAAAAAATAAGCATTGCTAAGATAAGAACAAATTCTCACGAGATCCATAGTGAAACTGGGCGTTGGTCAATTCCTAAAACGCCATGGGATGAAAGAGTGTGTCACATTTGTGACACTAAGAAGGTTGAAGATGAAAAACACTTTCTCTTAGATTGTCCAGCGTATACCCATATTAGATCTCATTTTCAAAATATTGATCACACTACCAACCTTCCTAACCTCTTAACTCAACAAAAGTATGGTGATCTTGGAAAGCTTCTTTTAATGTTTTTCAAGCACAGAGACAAAATTCTAAAGAATCACAAGTAATCACTTACCCTCTTAAGGTCTGATAGACCAATTAGGTCTTAGTGGACGTTAATTATCATCATCATCATCATCATAAAATTTTAGCACTATTATATTTAAAATTTTAGCATTTTTATATTTTTATGAAAACAAAAATTTATAATTTTGTATTATTATTATTATTATTATATTATTTTTATTTTATCATTAAAAAATTAAAAATTATGTAAATTTCAAAATTATTAAAACATTAATTTATTATTTGGGAAAACTATTAAAACATTAATTTGTTATTGGGAAAAACGCATCGCACGCTTTTAAGAACATGAGCATCGCAATTTATTTAAAATAACAATAAATAAAATTTACTATTAATTTGATTTTGTTATGCAACTCAAAACCCAGTTTTTACTCGTAAGATACAAATTCCATAATCCAAGATGCAGGTGTTGTAAGGATTTTTTTATTTCCCTCTTGAATTTTTGCCATCAATTAATCTTAAAACATTTTTGCATTAGCCGGAAATTTAAAAGCTAACCGACCAAAAAAGTAACCTGGGAAGGAAAATTGCTTCTTAACCCACTCCATCCGCAAACGGCGACAGGGTGCTAACTGAGACGGCGTTCGGAATAGAGGTGGACGGATAATGAATGGCTGGAAAAAGCATAGGTTGGAAAAGGTACAATGGACGGATAATGGATGGCTGGAAAAAGAGGAGGTCGGAAAGCTACAGCGGACGGGAGAACGAGCACAAATTTTGAAGACCGGAGGGGTCCCATCTCCGGTAGCTGAGAAGCCATTTCATCGAATAATTAGTCTAGGCCCTAAATCTACCCCTGCAAACTTACTAACTTATCAACAAATTTGCATCCTCGGGATTCCAATCACTCCTCTTCGCATTTTGAAGTCGACATGAGAGTATACATTTTTCTAGAATTGTTAATTAAATTGCACTTTTAGAATTATATCAAGGTATCCTCTAAGCAATAAATGGTGTACGTGAACTCTTGGTCCCCTACCAAAGAATGAGGGTAGAAACTCACTAGTAGCCAATTAGGTGCCATTGGGGGACTGGTGGGAGAGGGAAGCGTATCTTCGGTAGAGCTCCTTAAGAAAGGGAGTTTGGAAGCTAACATTATGGGGGTTGAACCACAAATTGGAACATAACCCGTGGAGACTTTAAAATGCCTCACTCTAGATAACTTATCTAAAAACGTACGGTCTGAAGCTCAGGTAGGTGACCTTACAAATTTTTGTGGCTTTCTTCATGCTGGGCCATCTGTTGGGGATAATATAAGTTTGGGTGAACATAGTAGTGGAGAAAGGGATCAACTAATTGTATTGTTGGAGATAGAAGAAGCTATTGTTGACCACATTCCTTCTTACAGAGAGATTCTCACCAAAAAAACATTGTCGATTTATGATGGAGGGGAGTTTTCACAAAAACCAATGGGTAAAATGAGTAAAAAGGTGACCCCATTGAACTCCAATTCAGACAAGCCAGGGGGGTAAGGACTCATTGACAAAATGGGCAGTACGTGGAGGTCTTGAAAAGGATTTATCGTCATTAAAGACTAGAAGTGATAGGAGGTTAGTGAACGAGAAGTAGATTGACGAGTCTAATTGTTGCACAGTGGTTGATGGTCCAAGGGCGCTTAGAGCACAAAAATCCCTGACAAGAGTAAAAAAATGATTGTGGTCACTTTAAATGTGAGAGGAGTGGGGGGCAACTCCAAGTACCTAGCCCTAAAAAGACTATTAGACTTAGTGAAATGAGAGGAGTGGGGGGCAGCTCCAAGTACCTGGCCCTAAAAAGACTATTAGACTTAGTGAAATGAGAGGAGTGGGGGGCAGCTCCAAGTACCTAGCCCTAAAAAGACTATTAGACTTAGTGAAACCAGATGTATTGCTTATACACGAAACTATGGTAGGGTGACAAAAGCAAGGGAACTTTTTGTTAAATTGCTTCCCCACTGGCATTTTTGTGGAGTGGATTCCATGGGTCTCTCTATGGGGATGGTCTCAGTATGGAATCCAAGGAAAGCGAACTTCTCTGCTTACCTGATTTCTACAAGGATATTGCTGGAGGGACATGTAAAAGATCTGGACAGAAATTTGAAGGTGATCAACTACTACAGTTCTTATACTGATAGAGAGGTATTTTGAGAGACTATCAAGAAGGATGGTACTTTCAATGATAAAAATCTAATTTTGGGGGGCGACCTCAACTTTACTACCTCATTTAGAGAGGTGTGGGGTGAACATACTAGAGTAGATCCTTTACAACCATTCTTCAGCAAGTTGTTGTAAGAGGAAGGGCTGGTGGATATTGAACCTATAAAATTGCAGCCTACTTGGACAAATGGTAGAAGAGGACAAGAGTATATTGCCAAGAGGTTGGATCGATTTCGGATCTTTGAGGATCTTGCGACTATAAGGTATAGATACAGATCTGTAGTTTGTAATCAAAATATTTCTCATCATATGCCAGTTATACTACACTTGGAAAAAGATATTAGAGAGGTCAGCTTCCCCTTCAAGTTTAATTATGTTTGGTTGGATGAGCCAGAATTTGTAAATTTAGTCAGATCCAACTGGGCAAAACTGTTGGGATCAGAGTCCTTAAATCCTATGGAATCAATGGTAAAGAAACTAAAGTTACTCAAGACTTTGATGATTAACTGGGAAAAAAAGAAAAAGCTAAAAGCAAAGGAGAAATTGATTAAGTTGGAGGAAGAATTAGATATATGTTACTCAAAAAATCCTGGTGGTTTTGAGAACGAGATAGAAAAAGAGTTGATTGCGATAAAAGAGCAAATAAAATTGGTATTTTTGAGACAAGAAGAGGAAACCTGGAGACATAAGAGTCGTCTGAACTGGCTAGCATCAGGTGATAGAAATACTAATTTTTTCCTTGCCTATGTGAACTCTAGGAAACAGACCAATACTAGTTGGGAGTTGTTCAAGGAGGATGGAGCAGTGATAACTAGAACTAAATACTTACAAAAGGAAGCAGTTGGATTTTTCTGGAATATTTTTCCGGCCCACCCTAATCTAGCCATTACTGACCAACTTGCTATATTAAGGAATTATCCTAGGATGTTCACAGATGAAGTTAGTCAAAGACTAACCTTACCTGTAACTTCAGCAGAAGTATTATCAATCCTAAAAGGTTTTAAAACTTCAAAAAGTCTTAGGCCAGATCGCTGGACAATAGAGTTTTTTATGGCTTTTTTTTTACATTCTGGGTAATGAATTAGTGGAGATGGTTGAAGAATCAAGAAAGAAAGGTAGGGTTACTGGTGCATTGAATGCAACTTTTCTTGCTCTTATTCCAAAGAGTGAGAACCCAAGAAATTTTGGGGATTATAAACCCATAGCCCTCTGCAACCTGTTATATAAAATCATTACTAAAAGTATTGCCAACATAATTAAAACTTCACTGTCCTTTGGTATTTCAAAGGAACAATTTGGCTTTCTAGAGGGCAGGCAAATCACCGATGCCATTGGTATTGTTCAGGAAGATTTACACAGTATTAAGGTTAAAAATATCAATGCTATGGTACTTAAACTAGATATGATAAAGGCATATGACAGAGTTGACTGGGGTTTCCTAAGATTGGTGTTGTTACAGGTGGGAATGAGCCTAAAAGCAACTGACTAGATCATGGGGTGTGTAACCTATGCAAAATTTGTTGTTGTACTTAATGGCAAGCCTACATATTTCTTTAAAATTTCAAGGGGACTAAGACAAGGGTGCCCAATATCCCCTTTGCTCTTTCTTCTTGTTTTGGAAGGCTTAAGCAGAGCTATAAAGGAACAAGTTAGGGATAAGAACTTAGAAGGGATCCTGGTGGCTAGAGGGTTATTTATTACTCACTTGATGTTTGTTGTTGATATTATCCTGTTTGGAAATGGCCTGCTGGGTGAGTGGATTTTATATAAGGATCTGTTAGAATTGTTCATTAAAGCCACTAGAATGGCTTTTAGTCCATAGAAATCAATGTTTCTTGAAGTTGGTTGGTCAGTAGAAGATATAGCTTTATTGAAGGAGTTTCTTCCTTATGATGTTAAATCTGTAGATGAAGGGTTTAAGTATCTTGGTTGTTTTCTTAAACCCAACTGTTATAATAAGGCAGATTGGTATTGGTTGGTGAGAAAGTTTGAGAAAAGGATTGCTAATTGGAGCCTAAGATGGTTAAGCCTAGGGGGAAGAGTGACACTAGTGAAAGTTGTACTTGAAAGTATACATGTTTATTGGCTCTCTCTGGCCAATATTCCAAACAATATACTCAATATTATCAGAAGGAGAATGTTCAGTTTTATGTGGACTGTTAAAAAGGAAAAAGAAGGCATACACTTGACAAGCTGGGATAAGATAGCTAAACCTAAAAAGTTAGGGGGGGTGGGGTATAAAAAACATCTACACTTTTGGAAAAGCACTTGCTGCAAAAAAATTGTGGAGGTGCCTCATGGTACCTGGGCTTTGGCATGAGTTAATTGTAAACAAATATCTCAGGAAGAAGTCTGTGGCTGCATGGCTTAGGCAAGGAAGAAGAAAATGGTCAAGTGGCTCTAATATTTGGAGGGCCCTCACTTTGTCTTTAAACATCTTAAATGAGTGGCTGGTATGGAAGCCAAGTGATGGAAGGGATGTTAGAATTGGTTCCTATCCCATGGTTGGGTCACACAATTTTTATCAACTCTCAAGGAATCTTATTTCAAAACTTAAGGACCTAGAATTTGAATTTCTGGCACAAGTAGGAACAAGGGATTTGGAAAATTCTAGACAAACAGGGTGGATAAAGGCAAAGGATTTAGGATTGGAAGGAGACTTAAAAGATGAATGGAATAACTATGTGAAAAGTTTAGTCAGTTTGGGTATTGAACTGAACAAAGACAAAGATTTATTAATGTGGTCCTGGGATACCAAAAGTGGCCAAGTAAGTGAAAAAAAAGCACATGAGGTTCAATAGCTGGAGGAAGTAGAGACTGAACCTATTTTCTGGTATAATGATCTCTGGAAATGGCAGCTTCCATTAAAAGTAAAACTATTTATGTGGCTACTGTTAGATCAAAGAATTCTTACTTGGGAAAACTTAGTAAAAAGAGATTATCATGGCCCTAGCAGATGTATTCTTTGTGGGAATTGTGAGGAGACTGCTTATCACTTATTTGTAGTATGTACCTTTACTAAAGATATCTGGTATTTAATGCTTGAGGAATTAAAGTGGGATGGTGTATGGGAAGGAGGACAACTTAGTGAATGTTTACTAATTTGGAAAAGAAGGAAGGGAGAAAAACTAGAAATTCCATGTCTTATCTGTTGGGAGATCTGGAAGCACATCAATCTTGTTATTTTTTAAGATAGATCTATGAATAGGGACATAGTATGTACTAGTATTCTACAGGTTCTAGGAGAAACTACAATAGGACATGTCACTAAGGATAAGAGGATTGATAGACCACCTTTACTTCTGTGGGATCTGGCTGTGGTTTTTTTTTATGGTGCTTCACAAGAAAGGGGTGAGACATGTGGAGTAGGAGTTGTATTAAAATGTCCAGTACTGAGCACTTTTAGAATCAAAATGAACTATGGCAGTGGCACTAATACCAAAGCAGAATTACTAGCATTATGGTGTATATTATTTTTTGCACATTATAAAAAGGTAACAAGGTTGCAATTGGTAGGTGATTCAAAAGTAATTATTGATTGGTTTACTAATGCAAATAATCTTCAGGTGGTCTATTTGCAGCCATGGATGAGAAAGATTAGAGATCTCGGCAGGAAATTTACACAGCTTAAAATTCAACATATATACAGAGGTTTCAACATGGAAGCGAATCAACTTTCAAAAGCAGCTTTATCTCTCGTAGAAGATGGATTATATTATGCAGCGGGAATAGAAGGACAGGCATAAATTTTGACATAATAGACATTGGTTAATCATACAGATGATTGGAAATTGTTACTGTTATTTTGGAACTGTTTCAAAGAAGTTGTAATATTTAAGTCCGATGACTATATATTATAGAGCTTTTTAGCTCTGTAGGACTAATATGATAAGTAGTAAGCTGTAAATTGTGTGGTAGCATAAAGTTTTTGAAAGATACGATAAGATGAAATCTGTAGACTGTGTGTCAACGTAAAGTTTCTTCTGAAAGTCTTGTAACAGAAAAATTATATTCTTTAATATAAGTATTTTTTCCTTTGAAAAAAGGTACGGCCTTGTAAATGGCTACAAAATGGGTTAGGTTTATTTGTGTGGATCACAAGTTACGATTTTGCAAATCCGT
The DNA here is from genome assembly GCA_009831015.1 of Picea engelmannii. NCBI lineage: Eukaryota > Viridiplantae > Streptophyta > Pinopsida > Pinales > Pinaceae > Picea > Picea engelmannii. Next base: position 430,292 of record ML785880.1, read on the forward strand.
AATAGGGATCCATGTTCATTAACGTACTCTTTCATAATAGGGATCTATGTTCATTGTCTTATTTTATTGATTGTCATTTTACTCGTTACCCAACAATAATAACTAGCATACCCCCAAACCAGGGGAAGGGAACGCCAAAAAAAATTAAGTAACATGTGTTTTTATGACTATCATATTTAATGAGATAATAGATGATGAAAAAACAAATAATATAGTAACATATGTTTTTATGACCATCATATTTAATGAGAGAATAGATGATGAAAAAAATATATATATAAATAAGTGAATGGCTTAATAAATTTTTCCAAGTATATAGCAAAAATAAAAGATGTGTACATTTTTTAATTCTAGATATCATCTAAAGCTATTTGCTACCCACATATTGAATCATAATTTGTTATGAAAATAAAATAAGTCAGAAAATAACTTTTAACATACCCTTGAAGCTAGGGAAAGAGAATGCCCAAGTGAATTAGAATGGTTATGTTGTTCAAATGTTAGAATGGTTATGTTGTTCAAAGTGTTATCACATGAACTTGTCAGAGTCATGTGGGTTTGTGGTTTCTACCTAAGTCTGTAGTTTTTCCATGTCTCTATCCTTTTTGTAGGCTAAGTCTTAAAGTTTTTCCCCCTTTGGCCGATAAAATCATTTTTTGTTTTCCCTTGTTCGTTTGTGCGCCCTGGTCTCCCTGTTTTCTCAGCTCGCAGCCAGTCATCCAAATCCTTGATCGTGCAGGTCGCAACCATGAACACAAAGCACATCTTTCTTAAATAGTTTGTTTCGATATTGAAGCATAAGCAAAATATAGTATTAATCTTTCAGCGGCGAAGATTCCGGGAATAGTCCAGATCAGTGGCTCATGGATGTTCATGAGTGCAAACTTGCGCGAAGTTTAACGCCAGAAAAAAAAGGCCCTGAAGTGAATACGAGTCGTTGATCTTAAAGGGGACATGTGGAAATTGATCCAAGCCTTTGGGGAAATGAGCTTCGAGAGATTTGAAATGAGAAGTGCTTAGAAATCCCGAAGGCCTGAAATGGATCTTATTAGTTGATCATCCAAAGCCACGTGTCTTCAGATCCACAGATCCTGGTAAAAGCACATGGAGAAGTAAGCCAGATTTGAGTTTTGATTTTCCCAAAGTCCAGGAGTCCCGTAGTGGATCTCGATCATCCCAATCCAGAATGCCACGCGTCATCACATCCTCAGCTCCAGAGGTTTTTCTTAGAGGGAAATGTGGTTTGAGAATTGAAACTATTGAAGGCCGATTTGCAAAGCAGATCTTAGTCGTTGATTCAAAGAGGGAAGATATGATCCATCGATCTAAAGCGCCAGAGCTGGGCCGTTGATCAGGAAGCCTCATCTCAGATCACAAGATCAATGGTCACACTCCATTGTAGGGTCAGAAGGTGCAAACATTTTAAAATTTCAAGGGAGGACCGCAATCAAAACCGTGGTTTTTGGAACGGGACGTGTGGCGGTTCATGGTGAATTGCGGGGGAAAAAGAAGTTTTCTTTCAAACCACCCTTGGTCGCGCCCACAATTGCATAGGGTCATGGCCCTAGGTCACATTGAAGATGGAGCGATGGAGAGGAGCTGCGCCAAAGACCGAAAGTGTCTGTATTGGTCATAGAAGAAGATCTGCTTGGCCTCAAGACATGGGGGTTGACTCGAAAAATTTGTATGGCACCGCCTAGAAACATTCATGAGTGTCATGCCCTGTCCTAATCCCAATGAAGGTAGTTATTGAAGATTGGGGGTGACAGTTGAGACCTCGTCTCACCCCATAAATGGAAAGCGTTGCAGAGCACAACCATGAAGGCACGTTGACGATCTGAAGCTTCCTTGTGGGCATTTGTTCTTGTAAAGCACATAATTGTGCCTGGCTCACGTCTAACATGAGAAAACCTACACAATCTAACAGAGCGGACACCGACTGAAGGCTTCGAAGGCAGTGGTTCGATCACACTCCTGGTGGTTGTAGCATTTCTAGGTATTTATAGACAGTTTTGATATTTTGATAAGGTCGAATGGTTTAGCTAGGCTCCCTGCTATTGTAATATTTTTATGAAGAACATTGGTTCTCTGGTTATGTATTTGTTTTTTAGACATATTGGTTAATCTAAGTCATCTTTCTTACTCCATCTTATTTGCCTCTAGTACTGAGAGAGTTCATGATTGACTGATTCACATGGATTGTTGTGACTGTATTATGATGAATGTTTGATTATAGTGATGTTATAATTTCTTTTAGCTTCTTTGAAATTTGAATCCAAGAGGATCTTGTGTTTAAGTTTTTCCTCCTTAGGCTGTTGGAAGACTTGATGTCCACGACAGACCTCTACACTCTCCTCACCAAATTCTTCCCTCTATTCACCCTTACTCCAACTTACCGATTGAAGTTGATTCCAGACCTCAATTGCTTATGCATGCTAGTCCAGATTTCTGAGTTAAAACGTTATTATCATTTAATATTCTCCATTTTACCACCTAAAACTCTTTTACATTTACTATATAAGCTGATGGGTACTGGTCTTACTTTCTATGCAATCTGAAAGTGACTTTTAGTGCTAACATTTCTAGCACTGTTATCGAGGAAAGAAGTGAAGACATTTCCCTGGGATAGAACGACAAAGAGATTTTGATTCTGAAGGTGCATCAGATATCAGAACCATTGAAGATTGTGCTTGCACCTGGCGACTCCACAATTTCATTTGTGGCTACCTCTAGCACACCCAAAGCTGACCCAGAGAATTTTTCTTGAGAAGGCTTTTAGCAACTGCTTTCTCAACTTGAAAGTTCCCTGGGAGATTGACAACGATCAGATCTGGTCTTTGATGGTGAACAAAGACCAGACACATTTAGACTTGATATCATTCACCTAGAGACTCCATGATTAAAGGATCCAGTGGTGAATCCACTGTTTTGAAATGGAAAGGATTTTTTCTCTGAGGTTTTCTTTTTGCTATTTTTCAAAAATAGTTGGTTTCCCTAATCCACTACTTAGTAGAGATGAATGGGAAAGTAGCCTTCCTAAATTTCAAGGAGAAGAGTGGGAAGTACCAGCTGAACATTTGCTGAACTTTCATGTTTTTATTCATCGACTTCATATCGTGCATGAAGATGTTCAGATTAAGATTTTCAAGTATTCATTACAGGGGATTGCTCATGATCGGTGTCGATCTCTTCCCATTGCAAGCATCAACTCTTTGACAGGTTTTTATGTAGCTTTCAATTCATTTTGTAAAGATTATTTTTCAGCTGAGTATCTTTATGAAAACTGTTGTGATGAGTTTTCTTTGCTTTATAAAGATTCTACTTGTCACAAATACCATATTTATGATGAATCTGTTATTGTGGAAGAAAGCATTTTCCATGAAGAGCATGAGGTGTTGAATGATATTCATTATGATAGAAATAACATATAAACATCTGGCATCATATCAAACGTGTCTGTTGTTTTAAGAATTCATGAAGATCAACATGTCTCTTCTGAATATATGAATGTCGAAGAGCAAGTGTATTTTGGAGAAGATTTTTCTCCTGACTATGAAGCTGAGATAGATGAAAAGATAGCAGCAAAAGCTAGGGAAGATTCCTCTATGTTTTTTCCTAGTTTTTCAGACTCGAAGGAAGAGTTTGTTTGCTTCTCCTATAAAGGAAATGCAGAGGATATTCCTGTCCTGGAAACTGATGTTTTTGGCAGTCCTGCTTATGATAAAGAAGTTGTTTCAAATAATGACCAAGAACAACCAACTTTTGATGAATATCCCAGTGAAGATGACGAAGAGCAGAGCTTTTCCATGGTTCTTTTTTATGATGAGTATGAATATGATCCTTGGGAGAGACATGGAGGATAAAAGGAGGAGCTAAATGTGCAGTTTATCTCTTGTCCAAAGCCTGTAAGTGAGCAAATATCACCTGGGATTAGCCAACCTGCATCTGTCCGCCACCCACCTGTATCCTCTGAGAGCATCGAATGACGGGTGAGCAACAATGAAGGACATGAGGTAATTTCTTACTAGTTGAGCTTTCCTGATTATAAATTTTTTGACCCTGTGGGGTTATATATGAAGTTGTGTTTTCCAAAAGCATTGGAGCCTGCAAATTCATTCATCTTATCATCATTTGGGGGTATTGTCAATGTTCCAAGGCATGTTTTCTTTATGTTGTCATACTTCCTTTACCTTTTTTGGATCATTTGCAGTAAAGAGAAGAATTATATTACCAAACAGTTTGGGTGGTTATGGTGGAAGTTTTCTTTCACCTAACGCTTTGTAAAATTCAGTTAGCCTAGGACTATACATAAATAAGATCTTTCTGGAGCATGTGTGTTTGTTTTCCTTTTTATAAGTATAATAGTGTACATGTCGACCTTTGGCAAAATGTTTTGAGCTCGACTCCATAACCCAACAATTAAGGCACTGGAACTATTGGTTCTTGGCAGCTCCCAGGCAGCATGCCATCCCTTGTGGAGCCAAATGTTATCACATGAACTTGTCAAAGTCCTGTGGGTTTGTAGTTTCTACCTAAGTCTGTAGTTTTTCCATGTCTCTATCATTTTCGCAGGCCGAGTCTTGAAGTTTTTCCCCCTTCGGTTGATAAAATTATTTTATGTTTTCCCTTGCTCGTTTGTGCGCCCTGGTCTCCCTGTTTTCTCAGCTCGCAGCCAATCATCCAAATCCTTGATCATGCAGGTCGCAACCATGAACACAAAGCACAACTTTATTAAATAGTCTGTTTCGATATTGAAGCATAAGCAAAAGACAGTTTTAATATTTTAGCGGTGAAGATTCTAGGAACAGTCCAGATCAGCGGCTCATGAATGTTCAGGAGTGAAAACTTGCATGAAGTATAGCGCTAGAACAAAAGGCCCGGAAGTGAATATGAGTCATTGATCTTAAAGGGGACATGTGGCAGTTGATCCAAGCCTTTGAGGAAATGAGCTTCGAGAGATTTGAAATCAGAAGTGCTTAGAAATCCCGAAGGGCCGAAGTCCCGAAGGCCCGAAATGGATCTGAGTCATTGATCAACCAAAGCCACGTGTCATCAGATCCACAACTCCGAGTAAAATCACATGGAGAAGTAAGCCAGATTTGAGTTTTGATTTTCCCAAAGTCCCGGAAACCTGAAGTGGATCTTAGCCATCCCAATCCAGAATGCCATGTGTCATCAGATCCTTAGCTCCGGAGGTTTTTCTTAGAGGGAAATGTGGTTGGAGAATTGAAATTCCCAAAGGCCCTCGTGAAGTAGATCTCAGTCGTTGATTCGAAGAGGGAATATCTGATCCATCGATCTAAAGCGCCAGAGTTGGGTCGTTGATCATGAAGCATCATCTCAGATCACAATTTCAATGTTCACGCTCCATTGCGGGGTCGGAAGGTGCGCACACTTTAAAATTTCAAGGGCGGGCCGCAATCGGAACCGTGTTTTTTGGAAAGGGACGCGTGGTGGTTCATGGCGAATTGCAGGGACAAAAGTGATTTTCTTTCAAACCACCCTTGGTCATGCCCGCAATTACGTAGGGTCATGGACCTAGGTCACATTGAATATGGAGCGATGGAGAGGAGTTGCGCCAAAGACCAAAAGCATCTTTATCGATCACAAAAGAAGATCTACTTGGCCTCAAGACGTCGGGATTGACTCGAAAAATTTGTATGGCACCGCCTGGAAACATTCATGAGTGTCAAGCCCTGTCCTGATCCCAATGAAGGTAGTTATTGAATATTTGGGGCAACAATTGAGACCTCATCTCACCCCATAAATGGAAAGCGTTGCAGAGCACAGCCATGAAGGCACGCTAACGATCTGAAGCTTCCTTATGGGCAATTTTTCATGTAAAGAACATAACTACACCTAGCTCGCATTTGACATGAGAAAACCTGCACAATTCACCAGAGAGAGCGTCGAATGAAGGCTTTGAAGGTAGTGGTCCGATGACACTCCTGGTGGTTGTAGCATTTCTGGGTATCTATAGACAGTTTTGATATTTTGATAAGGTCGAATGGTTGAGCTAGGCTCCTTGCTATTGTAATATTTTTATGAAGAACATGGGTTCTCTGGTTATGTATTTGTTTTTGAGACATCTTGGTTAATCTAAGTCATCTTTCTTACTCCATCTTATTTTTCTCTGATACTGAGAGAGTTCATGATTGACTGATTCACATGGATTGTTGTGATTGTATTATGATGAATGTTTGATTATAGTGTTGTTATAATTTCTTTCAGCTTCTTTGAAATTTGAATCCAAGAGGATCTTGCGTTTAAGTTTTTCCTCCTTAGGCTGTTGGAAGACCTGATGTCCACGACAGACCTTTACACTGTCCTCACCAAATTATTCCCTCTATTCACCCTTACTCCAACTTACTGACTGAAGTTGATTCCAAACCTCAATTTCTTATGCATGCTAGTCTAGATTTCTGAGTTAGAATGTTATTATCATTGAGTCTTCTCCATTTGACCACCTAAAACTCATTTACATTTACTGTATAAATTGATGGGTACTGGGATTACCTTCTATGCAATCTGAAGGTGACTTCTAGTGCTAACACAAAGGTTAGGAGATTTTTTTTTTTTTTTTAGGAAAATTGATATTAAAAAGGTGTCTTCTAGTTGGGTAAATTTTAATGCACATACTATGGAAGGATGTCCATAATGTAGATTTCAAGAACAATACAATAATGAAAAATACACACTAACATTATCAGGACCATAAACGTTTTTTTAATTATTATAAAAGAATGAACATAAACTTTTTTTTAATTATTATAAAAGAATGTTGATGTCAAAAATCAAAGTACACACTTATCACAAGCTCACAAAAACCATTTAGGAGATGGATCTCAAACCCTGATATTAAACATATATGTCTCCATATACTTCATCATGAGTTTGTGAATTCTTTTATTCATAGTTGCAACCACACCATCAACGTGTATTCTATTTGAAAGATCGTATTTAGATGTTAGCAAACGAGAAATATGAAACCACTATGATAGGTGAAATGAAGGTAACATCAAACTATGAATTGAAGGCACACAAATTTCGCCTTATTTCACCTTAGTTGCTCGTCTCAGTTGTTGTTCGACCAAGATGTGTTATGGCAATAACAAAATCAGTTTGAAAAGAAGATGTGCTCGTTGCAAATTTATTCACAGTACTTGAAGAAAGAGAGCCAATGAATAGGACTTCATCTGAAGTGAATAACCCTTCATGAGATTGTAGATCCTGGTAGTAAAGATTATCAAATTGTGTGGGAGTTAGTGGATCCATGATTACTACGACACTAGTATCTACATCGATGGGACAATTTTGTTGCATGGAATAAGAAGGATCCAGAGTGGGATCAACTTGACTCAAGGATGAAAAATTCAAAATTATGTTTGAAAACCCATTGCAGTGATAAAGTCCTATAGTATGAGATCCTTAACAAGACAAAGCAATACAATTATTAGTATGTAAATTACTTAAGATTACATGTTAACTATACAACTTCTCACAATATTGATGCTAAAACTTGATCCGAGACACTGAAAGCTACATGCTTATGAACCTATAACATGCTTATAAGTAAAAAAAATTACATGAAAGAGAAATTATAAAATTTTGGATCGGAAATGGAAATTTTGGATTAAAATTATAAAATGAAATTTTTGGAACATATTTGTCGCCATTGTCAGCATCTTAAAATACACACATTTACTCTGCAATACTTTCCGAGTAGCCTATATGTAGTGTTAGTATATAGTGTTGATATATTATCATATGTAGGTATATTATGTATAGTTGTGTGATATTAATAATATATTGTAATTTGTGATATATATATACATGTGTGTGTGTGTGTGTGTGGTGGGCGGGTGGGGGGTGGTGATTATATGCAGAAATGTAATAACATAAATAAGTGATATA
>ML785880.1:438255-461394 GCA_009831015.1 Picea engelmannii
ATGTATAAATGTAATAACATAAATATGTGGTATATATAATAATAAGTATAATGTATATGTTATTTCATATATTTGTGTGTAGGATAAGTATATATTATATGCATTGTATGGAATTCCTATGTTTCATACATGTAATTGATTGTGTTTCAGTGGTCTTGTGGCACTCTATTCCTTCTTACTTTTGTACTAGAATAGTAGTCTCTACACTATCAAAAAACAACAACAATGTGTGAACTCTCATTGCACAACATATTCTTGTAAGCATCCATACGAAACAATGTAAATCCCTGTGTGAAATGGCTTTGTTCCTAAAACAATTTCCTCAAAACCTCCATTCTTTGTTTCTCAAATTTGCATATAAAAAGACCATGTTTTTTCCCATGGAAATGTGTTGCACATATCACAAAGTTTGTATCTCATTGTATATCTTTTAAAATTTGAGAAATTCAAAATAACGTTGGTCAACATGAATTTACAGGTCCTCCATTCATATCATTAAAAAAAAACTCAAACAAACCCCAAAATCACACAAATTCTAAGAAAATTAAAACATATTCTCGGATTCAAACAAAGAAAATGAAAAATATTCTTGTCTTGTTTATAAACCATGTCCAATATTTTGAAGCTTCTTTCTCCCCATTCTACATTCCTACCATTAGCAAAGAAGCCTACATTCCACATTCCTGCCATTATCAAAGCAACCTAACACTGTTAGCACAGAGTAATCAACGTACTTAGTTTACAAACGAATTTTACCCATGTTTGCAGTTCTCCTTGAAAATGAGTAGTGTATTTAAAGCCAAATTCTCACTTCTACCATGGATTCAGAGATTCCATCATATGTAGTATGGATAATAAGCTATTTGGCCTATTTTTTTTAGATTTTATGGCCAATAAAGCTTTGTGAGAAACCCTTTAAAGAAAAGAGAGCATTCAATTGGTCCAAATCGAAGGTTGGTGGAGGTATATTGGCTGCCAATTCAAATGCTAGAGATATCAATCCATATCTACGACCTAACTCCACGTTTAAGAAAACCAAAAGAATGTGTGTGTAGTTAAGTTTAGACTCTGATCTAAAACTCCGAAATAAGTATGATAGGTGTAACATCAACCATTCTTACTATAGGTACTATTTAACTCAGAAGTATGTCTATGTCCTAGATGGTTTGCAAGAAGGGAGGAAACCACGAGAATGTGCACTACCTACCTGCGGAGGCAGAGAGGAAGTGCAAGATGAATTCATTGTTAATACCATAAATTCATCCATCGTGCATCAACCATCAATTTCATTAATTTATCCGTTGATATTGATTAATTTCCCTATGCTCCCAACATCAATTGAGGACAAAACATTATGAATATTATGAAAAAATTAAAAAATGCAATTATATTAAATCTAATTGTTCAATCCATGATCAAATAAAAGCATAACATGATCAGAGCTTAGTGTTGACATTGGTTGTCACTGGAAGGGAATCCATAGGTATGCATCCTCTATTTCTGCTCCAATCAGATGTAAATGAAGGAAGGTGGTGTATATTAAAAAAGTGGAGGAACTTACTACAATAGCCTTCAAGAATTCACACTCCACAAGGGAAAAAGAGAAAACAAGGTAGTGTTTAATATATATTCAAAAATAGAGGACCTTACTACAAAAGTTTTCAAGAATTCACTCTCCACCACGACAAACAATAAGATAATGAAAAATTAAGAACACACAAAGGTCAAACAATCATATCAACTTGAATTTTCCTAGACTTTATAGTAATTTAGGTTATGATTATTAAATTTTGTCAATTTTATGCAAAAACAAATAGTTATTTTGATAGAAAATTTAAAATCTTTTGTGCTTACCAATATTGTAAAGTTGGCTTTACCTTGTAATGTTTTGATTACTAAAAAGTTTATAACAAAAGGAAATATTTTTGTTCATGTAATGCATGCCAATATATACAAGATCTTATTACAAACTTGTGTGGCATAATGGTATATTTTTTAATCAATTGGCTTTTTAGGGTTTTGTTGGTATTTGAGTTTTCAACCCTCACAAAATCCTCTGCTTCCATATGCATGACTAAATACTATCGATATTGTTATCATAGCAATATGGAAGCTTGATTTATTGACATAGAATGTATCTCACCTAATTGTGCATCCAGAGAAGTTAATGTATCTCACCTCACCGTGCCACGACTTGTAATGGAGAAAACAGGTAACAACAAGAACTACAGCCAGAATGGTCATTCTCTAAAGAAATTAATACCTTTGAAAAGCCTCGATCTTTCAAGAAGTTTTCAAAGTTTGTCCTTTTAAATAGGACGAAACAAGGCTCACTTCGGCGAATATAAGGAAAAAATACCAATAAGCCTAACATAAATGCCAAATATATGCATAAACAAACGAGAGTGGGTGGAAATTGGACGAGTGCCAGTAGCAACATATTTTCTAAGATGTTGAAATAAAATGCAAAATATATTCAAAGATTCTAAAACAACGGCCTGGATTGGATTGTAATAATAACTATAAATATCCATACATCCTTCCCCCTTTTCGAGCAAAATCACTCCGCCCTTACAGATCACAATCCTTCTCCCTTTCGAGCAAAATCACTCCACCCTTACAGATCACAAGGGTTTGGTAGCATGTTCAAATCTCAAGCAGATGGAGACAATGATGATGTAATTTTTCATTAAATTCATGTTTGTGGATGCAGGAAGCAGTTGTCTATATTGTAGGTTTGTGGTGAAATGATCCAATATTTTGGATTGACGTCGGGTGCCACTGCTAGACTTTCAAAGGCCAATGACAGTCAGAGTCTTCTTGCAATTTGGGTTCGGTTGTATTTTAAAACTGCTGGTAGGAAAGATATTATATAGGAATGTTTTATTTTTCTTATTTCATTCCTTTGTTTGGTTTATGAATACATTTTAAATAATCTTATTTTATAATCTTGATTTATTGACATAGAATGTTGTTAAGGTCTATAATAAAATTAGCGACAGGTACAAAATATTCATGCTAGAAAATATGATTTGATTCCTATCAGTCAAAGAACACCTATAAATGAAGATATCCAAGAAATTCATTATAATCGGTCCTTCTGAGGATGTATCGAGATAACGTAATGCAATATTTCTATTAATCCTTCCATGAACAACACTTTATATTATATATTTAGAAGACCTACTAACTACATCCCAAAAAATATGAACGCTGAGAATAGGGTTTGCGCTAAGACTAATATAGCATCCCTTCAAGTATGATTCCACCATATTCAGATAAAAGTAGGGTATAGTGACATGGATTCACCTGGAAATATTTAAAACCAAACTTCAACTGTATGAATGTCATAGTAGTGAATTGGTTAAATAATGATGCATTGAAACCTAACTTCTATAAAAAAAAACTGATGCATAAAACTTCATCTTTGTCAAAATTCAAAGTCTCCCCTTTAAAATTCAATTGTGGAAAAAAGGAATATGAAAGAGCTTTGCTATAGTCTCGAATTTAAAGCGTTGAAATTCAAGTGGCCATAAGGAGCTTTGTTATATTCTCGAAGCAGTAATTTTAATCTGTATTTTTCTTAATATAGAAGGGGTCAAACTCAAAGCAATGGAATATATTCAAAAATAAAACTAAGAACCAGCTCGCATATAAAATGATGTAAATTATTGCCAAAGCCAGATGGAAAAAACGAAGGAAAGTAACATTGGTTATCAAATATTCAAATCTGCATAGAAGAAAAGAAAATAAACTCCCAATATAGGGTTGTTAATGATGTCAAAATAATAGAGTGAAAATAGAACCAGACATTAGATTGGAAATTCCTGGTCAGTCCCATTGGATAGGATTTTTTCCTTATCTGAATCGCTAAACAATAGAGGTATGTTTTGATGTTGTGATAGGGACATCATAATATCAGTTTTCCCCTCCCTCCCTTCTAGCTGTCGAACCCATAAGAATAAAATCGCATGAAACTCCATGGGAGTAAGCCACAGACAAACGAACAAGGATTGGAATTGTTTTTGAAAACAACGGGCATACAGGGATGAAAAAGAAACCTGGAAGTCATCGCTTGGGCTTGGAGTCGGTGAAGCATAGCACACGTGGATAGATGAATCGTCCATCACTGATATATAATTTTTGGGAAGCCACAACTGAAGGTTAAAAAGCACAGACAAGGGACTTCTTGTGGTGGATCCCTCAGATGCCAACATGCAATTACGCCCCAACTGAAACCACTTCACAAAACCATTGGTTTCCTCTTATCTGATCATGTGAAAACCTTCAAAATCCCTATAAAAATACCATCTCGGAGTTAGAAGGCCCATTGTGTGTTGATGGAAACTAAGGTGATCCATCAAAGGACGCGACATAGGCACAAGCATAAATGGGAGCGGGACCATCAGCATCAAATCTATCATCCTCACTTGTTCAAAAGCAAGTTGTAATCTATATTCCCCCCATGCTATCTTCGACCAAAACAATGCTCTAGGTCTGCGTGTTGCGAGAGCCACTGTTATTGTCTCTTGCACATTCATTCTTGCACAGACTTTTTTTATCTTGAATCGTCAAAACAATTTTAAAACCTGCATCATTGACAGACACTCCTAGGTTTTGAATCTCTTCACTCATCCACATATCGTCCTCCCACATATCATCAAACAGAAGAAGAAACTTTATATTCTTTAAATAAGAGCACAACCTCTCTGTCCGCCCTTCAAAATTGGATTTATCTGGAAGTTTCAAGGATAATATATCGGCAACACAATATTGTAGATCTAAGATATGGTTTTTGGAGATTATTACCTTTATGATGAGCTCAAATAAATTCCTTTCCTTCTCTGTGTCGTTGATGGCGTTAAGAAGAAAATTCTTTACCAACACCCCCCATGCCATGGAGACCATCAAATCGAATTTTGCTACCTTCATTGGCCAACCATGTTTAAACATGCTCCATCTATGCAGATCACTTTGAGTCTGCAGCAAAATCAGATTCGGGGTTCTGAATGAGTACAGGGGGGCGTGGGGTAGGGTCCCCATATTCCCTAACAAGAGGAAAATCGTGTTGCGCCCTCCGCGACCAGAGTTCAGAAACATCTCACTTCCAATCTCTAATACTTTTGTCAATTCTATAAGCTATATTTCCCCTCATGCTATCTCCAGCCAAGAAACATCGCTCTAGGTCTGCATGCTGTGAGAGCCACTGTTATTGTCTCTTACACATTCATTCTTGCACAAACTTATTTATCTCGAGTCATCAAAACAATTTTAAAACCTGCATCATTGACGAACACTACTAGGTTTTGAATCTCTTCACTCATCCACATATTGTCCGCCCACTTATCATCCAATAGAAGAAGAAATTTTATATTCTTTAAATAAGAGCGCAACCTCTCTGTTCACCCTTCAAAATTGGATTTATCTGGAAGTTTCAAGGATAATCTATCGGCAACGCAATCTTGCAGATCTAAGATATGGTTTTTGGAGACTGTTACCTTTATGATGAGCTCAAATGAATTCCTCACCTTCTCACTGTCATTGATGGCATTAAGCAAGAAAGTCTTACCAATTCCCCCCATGCCATGGAGACCAACAAATCGAATTTTTCTACCTTTATCAGCCAACCATGTTTCAACACGCTCCATCTGTGCAGATCTCTTTGAGTCTGCAGCAAAATCAGATTTGGGGTTCTTAATGAGTACATGGAGGCGCGGGGTAGGGTCCCCATATTCCTCGATGAGAGGAAAATCGTATTGTGCCCTCTGTGACCAAAGTTCAAAAACATCTTGCTTCCAATCTCTTATACTTTTGTCGATTCTATAGTAGCAGAGGCACCGGGGACAACAACCTAGGTAGCTTTTTTGTTGCTGGTAATTATCGTACTTGTTGCCAATAGAATCAAACCTCCTAAGATTTGATTACTCTTTGAATCAAATACCCTTATGATTGGATTTTGTAAACAATCAGGTCACAACAATTCTTTTTAATGTTAATTACTTTGTTGTCACAGGAACCCTGTTCCTAAATAAGGCTTGATTCATTTGAGAGGGTTCTCTAAGAGAAACTATGTCCAGCAAATTAAACACTCCACACAACAAGTTGAAATATAATCACACAGTATTGAAAGAAATACTTGAATCAGAAAAGAGTATAAACTAATAACATAAATAAAGAAAAGGAAAAAGAACAGGGGTAGCTTTACTTCTGAAGCAAGGGGGGCCTTCCTCTTCCAAAAGAAAGCTACAATTAAAATCATATGCTAAGAACTTCTTAACACACCACCATTTAGGAAACAATTGCTTGTATTGTTTGCTGAGCAGAGTTGTTGTGATTACAACATCTTTGCCAACATTACATTCATTAATATCCCCTCCTCAAGTCTCCATTCTTTCTAGATATTTATACAAACCAAAATGAAACTAACTAAGCTATCAATCCTCTATGGATTAGCTACATCTTTGGTTTAGCATCTAAATACATCCAATTCGATCCTTGGAACAGTCGAATGCATGCCCAAGTCACCCGTTTTAGAAGAGGTGCAAATTTTTGTTGGTGTGTGATTTCCTTGTTAGTGCAATGTTGACTGCCACGTTGACCATACCCTTTTGTTTGAGCTTTCGCAGATCCAGGAGGTAAATAACCATATAGTGAACCCAGGGATCAAAACCCATGTCTTCGTTTTGCCCAAAAATGTCTGCAAGTAACTCAACGAATGAGAATTTAATCAAAATGCACAAAAGTGAGGAAAAGGGAGGTGGATATGGTTGATATAAGGAAGGTTTATGTGGCTTTTTAATGACAAAATTGAGACCCAACATCTCCCCCAAGGAGAAGCCATTGCATTTCCTCATGCAATTTATGCTCAAAATTGTATTACTATGTCCACTTTTCAAATAGCCCCTGTTGCTTGCAACAAAACATCCACATTAGATGTGGATCCCCTGTGAAATAGATTCCTGTGATTTTTCATTAAAACTTTTACCTTGATAATTTGATTCTTTAATTTCAATGCCAACTTTTGTTTGTACCATTGATATGCTTGTTTGGTCAACAAAGCATTTTCTTTTTGCAATATGTCATTCTCTTCCTTTAGCCTGTCATTTTCCTCAATTACCTCCATGCTTTGTATTGTAAGCATTTCATTTTGTGTTTTAATATATCTATCCAACACTTGTAACTTCTCTATCTCCTTTTTTAATATCCTAATCCTCTTCTTCTTTTTATTCATATCTGATTCAAAAAACGTAGTAGAATAGTTTACCTGTTTAGGTTCTCGAGACAGCATGGAGGTCTCTTTTTCAGCAGTAGTAGTGAAAGTGGAAAACTCTTTGTCCTCATATGGTGATGACTCTCTCTCATCTGCAGAAAATGAGGATGGTTTGACTTGACCAGCCTCTAAGGACTCTGTATAGTCATACAAAAAAAAAATTATCCATCAACCTCCAATGTTGATGTAGTTTGAGAAGTGGAGAATTGTGTTCTTGGTCTCTTTGTTATTTTTGTAAATACTTGCTCCTCCTGTTGACTGCTCTGTTCATTCTTTTTATTGAGCTCCTTATCCATGGCTCTAGTGATTCTCCTTTCATATGTGATTGTTTTCTTTGCAGGCCCTTCTATTTCTGATTTTATTTTTCCCATAGAAGTTGTTTCCTATCATTTACTTGGCTGAATAGATTCATCTTTCTCCTCTTCTTCAGATTTGCTTGAAGTATCTTGTCTAATGGTTTCATCTGTAAAACCATTGTCAGCAAGATATTGCTCCCAAGTTGTATCATTCCTCTGTAGTTCATATAGTACAATCATCTTTATTAAGCCATGGTTATAGAGAATTCTATCTTCATTCCTAGGCTACTTTTGAATGGCTTTAGCCATCTTTGTCAAACTGTTGAGTAAATAATAAGGCATATTAATAGCTTTTTCATTCTTTAAATGCAAGAGGAGGCGTATATGATATAAGAACATAAGACTGTATTTCCCTTCACAGGTTATATACTTTTGAATGAGAAAAAACAAATCCTTCCAAGGATCTTTCAACGAACTTCTTGGAACACCAGTTGCCCAATTAGGTTTCTGCCTCGACCTACTAAGAAAGGGAGTCCAAGATTTTTCTTCAATTTCTTTCTTTTTAAACCACTTCTCTCCTTGCTGGGGAAAACCAATAACATGTGATAATGAGTTTTCAGAGATATGAATTGTTAGGTTACCTACCTGGGCGCATTCTCCATCAAATGACTGGGCAAAAACCCTTGTAACCTCAACATTATGGTCTTGGAACTTGGAAAAGAATTCAATCAAACCTACTCTCTGGAGAATTCCTTGGTATTCAGGATGTAAATTAGCTATCTCAATCCTGTAGGGAACAAAACGAACTTCCATTTCCACTGTTAAATTTTGTGCACTTCAAACTCATATAAACTCTGTACGCAAATTCCCCTGTGTGACCAATTCTTCACATATCAATATATTGTTATGGATATGAACAATTTTTTTTTTAAATGTATTTAAAACACTTGTTATAGACAATATATTGTGTAAAGAATGAAAACCATGTATCTTTATCAGTCCCTTGTCTGTCACTATTTTTCATAAATGCCTTGAAGAACACATTGTTCGGTCAATTCGAATTCCTCACACAACAATTCTATAATGGTGGCTATGAAGACAAAATCATATAGAAACCCCGTTGTTGGAATATTCAATCATATATATGCTAATGCTATTTCATGAATAGGCTTAAACATAGGATATATTTGATGGCAAATTCGATGAGGACATACATGTTATGGAACCCTTTTCTTTTCTCCACAGATGTTGCAAATCGTATCGTAGAGGAATAACTTCGAATGTAAGAGAAAATGGCAGAGTATCACAGCAGAGTATGGTGTTTACAATGAGCGATAAGGTGGCAGGGTATGTGAAAATCTACATTTTTATAAAATTCATATAAAATCAACAATCTCAATAAAATAAATTTTAAAGTTTACCCTATATTGATGTAACATTGAGTGTTGGGTAAATTCCTGAATGGATAATCTCTAACCTGCTTGAGGAAACCTGCACCAAATTCACGTGTGACCTTTAGCATTCCCTTGACATGGTCATTCATGATAGACAATACGTCATCTACATGCTCTGTCTTGATCCTCTAAACATCCTGAAGAAACACCACTCAACTGGAAATCTTGTTCCAAATCCGGGTAGAGGAACGGTGCAATAAATCCACCGCTTGCCGCATCCACATGTATGGGTGTGTCTCACCTACAATGATGACCACAAATACAATATTTCGCAGTTTCAACCCTGCATATATGTGGAATTGGTCAGTCCTATTCAATGAACAGAGAAATTGAAGGAGATTTGATGGCTCACCTTATTTTCTTGTTTTTCTGCAGGAGGATATCTTCAACAGCTTGACATTTTCGAACTCTCCATTGTAAGTGGAACCCAAGATGGCTACCACACAAATATTTTTCCCATGAATGATCTCAACAGCTTTGATGGGATCCATCACATAGTATTCCTCCTTCAGCTTAACTTCTTTCAGCTCTACTTCAAAATATTCGAGTGTTATGTCCATGGAAGCGACGCCATCGATGAAGGGACCCTGAGAGCAAGGGACTGGAACGCCATTGCAGCACTCGATGGATCCATATTTGTACAACCTTACAACACCACCTGTAGGAACAACACTCGATGGATCCATCTTTGTACAACCTTACAACGCCACCTGCAGGAACAAGGCTGTAGTGTATCGGTGTAGCATATTGGTGAAGGAAACAACAGGAACTGAGGCGGTGGAGCGGGAAAAACATGTGGTAGATAAAAACACGTGGCGGGTTGCCAATGGATATGGACAGATGACGAAAGGGTGAGAGAAATCCCCCTAAAATAACGCCTTCGGTGTAATAATAATAATAAAATAATTACAACGAAGGTGTTCTTTAAGGGGAGGTTCCTCTAGATACCTTCGTCGTCTGTCCTAACCCAATAAGAACTTGCCATATGCCATATGTTTAATGATTGACCAATAAGAACTTGCCATATGTTTAATGATTTACCAATCTTCTCTTTCCAGGTGTTTTCTCTTTCACCGACTCCAAACTGCCACTATTTAATAGGACGTCACTTCCCATGTTTCTTCTTCTTCCCTTTTCTTCGACTCTCTCTTAAATGAACTAAAATACAACTATGGATTTATTGATTATTCACCTGATAACAGTGTAACTGAAATACAACTCTGGGGTTATTTCTTATTCACCTGATAACAGTGCCAGGACGAGTGAGAGTAGCAATAAGATTGTTCCCTATGAATCAAGAGGAGCTTGTTTCAGATGCAAATTTTGCAGATCGAGTGGAGCTTTAGTGAGATATTTGCTGACATCATTATTTTCATATAAGTTTGTCGAATTTGATAATTCAGAGTTGTTAATTTTTGGCTTATGTTATTGAACATCTATCATTTTGTAGCCACAAAAGAGGTGACTCCTCCCAGCATGTCCGATGTTAGGGACCTAACCCCTCACGTAGGTAGAATAATATATTCCGATGTAATAAAGGTCAATATTAATAAGGCCTAGCAATAAGGAAGAATAAGTCAGATGTAAGAAGACCTAATAGAAGCTTCTGCTTCTAGAAGGATCTTCCTCTAGATGGCTCTTTTGATCGACATATTTAGTATAAATAGGAGTCAAGGGTATGAGAACTGTTGTCTTGGATATTATTGTAATAGAGCTCTTCTATGTTGGAGGTTTCCCCCTCGAAGAGGCAAGTGAACATTGCTCTCAGTAATCAAAGTGATCTTTTTGGTGTTATTCTGATATCATTTTGGTGTTATAGTGGTGTTGTTTTAGTTATATTTTTGTTTATCTACCATTTCTAGCATTTTATTTCTGTTCTGCATACTTTTTATATCTGTAATATTACAAGTGGTATCATATCACTTTCCTCGGCAGAAAATTATGGGTTAATTTTTTTCTTCAGGGTAGAGACGTATTATAGTGTCTTTAAGCTATAGAGATCTGTCGTTACGTGCATAAACCCACAATTGAGGGATTCATACACACAGGAAATACAAGTGGTACTTAAGTGCACATATGTTGGCCACCCTTGTAACCCATATTGGTACCCCTTCGAGTGGTAGCGCATCAGACAACAAATGTATATGGATTGACCTAGATTTCCTGAAGCCCTCTTTAGATAAATCGATCAATCACCTAACTGTTATAGTGCCACCGAGAACAACACTTGAGAAGATACTCTCTAGTACCTAGGTAGTCGAGTAGTACGGCTAAGGGCACGGTCTAGCCTCCTTAGTTGGTGCCCTAAGATATTGGGTTGAGTACTACTGTTGGACCCCGCATGTATATCAAAGTGCTATAGCACAGGGAAAACCCTTTCCTGTAGAACCCTTATCACATTCATACCTATCATTTTTCAGCAAAATGTTTTACCCCACCCGCACCTTTTCAGTGCCCTCATCATCATGGCCCATACCCATAGCCAAGATTTGGAAGATCGCTTTAATACCTTGAAATCTAATTTCACAGAGACCCAACAAGAAGTGAGACAACTTAGTGCCAATATTTCCACCATCAATAAAAACATGCATTCCTCAATCGTGGAACTCAAACAAGACATGAATACCTAGGTTGAATCTGTCGCTTCGATGATCTGCACCAAGTTGCATATCCATGCAGATCCCCCTTTATCTGACCCACCTTTGCATACCGAAGATAAAACTTCCTCTCATTCCCATAATTTTCAGCCCCATCACTTTCAGCGTGACCTACACCTTCCATGGGTGGATGTGACCAAATTTGATGGCTCAGATCCCACTGGTTCAGTAACTCAAATGGAACATTATTTCTCTTTATACAACATTACATATGACTTGGCCAAAATCCGGTATGGTGTTCTCCATCTAGATCAAGAACGTTGGCAATGGTGGAAATGGAGAAAAATTGCCCGTCAAGGGTATGTTGCTTGGACACAATTTGTGGCAGAGCTTTATGAATGCTTTGTTGGCATGTTTTACAGGAAGCGTGTGCTTGTCATTGATGGCAAGAACAACAACGACGATGGAAAACAGAAAAATCATAAGCTTGGAAGGAGAAGTGAACAGTATGCAGCGATCAAAGCTCAGAAGGGAAAGTGCAATACAGAAACGTGATAAGGATCAAATCCTTGATTGTGGATCTGCTTCGAGAGTCTTCACAGCCGTCGGATCAAATTAAGTGAAGGATAGGATAAACAAGTTACAAGTTTTGAGAATTTGATTATCCAAATCTCCATCAGCCATCGGATCAAATTAAGTGGAAGGATAGGATAAGAAAAGATGGAGAGTCGTTGGATTTAATCCAAGGCAAAGTTGCATCGCAGATAGATCGAGTCGTTGATCTAAGATCTTGATCAAACAAACATCATTTGTTTCAGGTCTAAAGATGTGAGGAGGTTACACTCCAGAATAATCTCACTTCAATATTTTTTAGTTTGAGATCTGAAACTCCTGAAGCCTGGAGAGTCGGAGAGCCGAAATAAATTCTCGACTGTTAGATCATCCGAAGTAGATATCAGTTGCCAATTCGTCCTATATGAATAAGTACCATCGGATCTGGAGAATATTATTCTGACCGTTAGATCAAGGATATGAATATGTGTCACATTGGGTGACCACGTCAATAGACCACCTCAGCAAGGACATGTGGTAGACCTCGTCAGCAAGGACATGTGGCGGACCATGTCAGCAAGGACATGTGGCAGACCACATTAGTGAGTGACACGTGGAAACCACTTGACCCATGCCAAGTCAACAGGTGACGTGTGTAATGTTACGTCACTCTAAGAGATTTACTTCGGGAGTTTCACCACCAACTAATGACAAAAGTCTCGAATTCCAGAACGCCGAAGTCTCGAAGTGGACATGGGTCGTCCGATATGAAGAACACTTTGGGTGCATCTACAACCGTTGATCATTTTATAGTGGAAGGATAGTGTAAGTAGAATAGTTGAAGTCCCGGAGTAAATGGTGACCATCCATCTCAATTCTTGATTAAGTCACAGCCGTCGGATTAAGCAAGAAAGGATAAATGTAAGGATCGAATATGACCATTGATCTGGTTCCATGATATAAACGTGAACCATCCAATCTGGTCGACGAAATCATATTTGAAAGGTTGAAAGTCCTGAAAGGTCAAATTCCCGAACTGAACGAGGACCATTGATTTGATGAGGACACATGGCAGGAATCTGTGGATTTTGGCTAAAATCATTATGGGAAAGCGTGAAGGATGAGAATTGAAATCACCGAAGCCTGGAGTAGCGAAGCAGATCACAACGATTGACCGAGAAAGGGGACACAGGACCATTGATCTAGTTGAGAGGTAAAATCCTCGAAGTAGAGGCAGAGCCATCGATTGAGAAGGACAGGTGTCCGTAGATCATCGACTCCGGAAGATTAGCGTATGGAGAAAAGCAGGGTTTGAGATTTGAAACCCTCAGAGCTCGGATCACTAAGTAAATCACAGTTGTTGATTTAGGAAGGTTAGATATGATCCATAGAAATTGAAAGGACAGATCTGAACCGTTAGTTTAGGAGCACCGTCAAGATCGTGAGGTCAACAGTCCCGTCACTTTGTGGGGATTGAAGGTGCGCGAACTTTAGAAAGTTGAAGGCAGGGCGCAATTGAAACCACGGTTTTGGAGACAGGACACGTGGAGGCTCGAGGTAAATTATGGGGTGAAATGCAGTTTGATCTCAAACCACTTTTGTCACGCCCGCAATCGCACGGTCACATGAGATCATCACCCAAGGTCACATCAGCAAAAGATAGGGGAAGGAGCTAGTGCTGTTAGGCTCCACATCGGAGGTTACGCATTGAAAAATAAAAAATCCTCTACGTGTATAATCCAACGGTGATGATTAAACATAATCTGATCGAATGGTTTTTGTTTCACTTCGTAGTTTCTTGATCAGTTACGATTCAGTTACACTAATTGAATCATTGTTCTGGGGCATTGGAATCATTGTTCTTGAGCAGTTTTTGATTCCCGACCTAGGCGTTGGAGATTCAAAGTGTAACGAATGATGAGGGCATGAATAAAAGAAAGATGTCGTGATAGAGGAAGGTTGTTGTTCCTCGGAAAAACAAGTTGAACAATATGTGATCAAGGAGATAGTAGGAACAAAGCGTGAAAGATGCAGAGATGAAGAACATAAGTTGGACAGAGAAGAAATGGTGAAAACAACAGACTGTATGAGAACCTAAGAGCATGAGAACAATAGAGGAAGAGTCGATGGAGAGAGACATCAAGTGGAGCCAATCATGAACAGACAGAAGCATAGCAATGTAGCAGAATAGTGATGAGATTGGTAAGCCATTGATAAATACTGTATCACTGTAATAAATTTCAGCAAGCAAAGATTTATATCTCAGGGTGATAGGGTGGTGATAGGGAGGACTGTTGTCCTCAGAGTTTCAAGTGGGTGCTTGAACACAGGGATTTGTAGCTTCCATCCGGTTGCATCCACAAAAACTAGGGTGGTGCAAGGGAGAACCATTGTTCTCTGTTATACAGGTTGGTGCCTGTGTGACTGGAAGTTGGTGCTTCCATCCAGTTGGTGCTGGAACACTCAGGGAGTTGGTGCTTCCTTATAGTGGGTGCTAGAGAAACTAGAGATTTGGTGCTCTCAGCAAGTTGCAACTTGTTAAAGAAGAGGTTGTAGCCTCATTTTGAGTTGGTGCTCAAAGAAAGATGATGTACAAAACTTAAAAGATTGCCCATCATTTGAAGAAGAAGAGGTTTTCTCCCTTTATGGGTTTCCTCATGAATATTTGTCTCTATGTATATCATATGTGTGATTGATGTTTGTTATTTATGTTGTTCATGTCTTTCATAATCTTGATGATCACTTGGAAAAGGTTAAATAATATTTTAATAGGCATAAAATTGTTTAAGCACAGTAACAACTGATTCAACCCCCCACCCCCCTCTCAATTTTCTTAGTAATTCCAACAATTGGTATTAGAGATGGTTCCTTTTATCTAAGGGTAGATCCTTGAGATTAAACATGAATATCCATGAAGGAACTTCAACCAATAAGGCCCCCCTATTCAATGGAACAAATTTTTCCTTCTGGAAAGTTAGGATGAGAACCTACATAATGGCTTTAGGTGAAAATGTCTGGGATGTGGTAGAGACTGGTTATGTAAATCTAGTTGTACTAGCTTCTAAGGATGACAAGCTAGAATTCAGATTCAACTCTAAGGCTATGAATGCTATTCTGAGTGGGCTTGCAGAAGCAGAATTTGTAAAATTTATGCACTTAGAATCTGCCAAAGAAATGTGGAACAAACTCATTAGCAGTTATGAAGGCAATGAGAAGGTAAAGGATGACAAGCTTCAAACCTACAGATTACAGTTTGAACAGCTAAAGATGAAATAGGATGAAACTGTTGGGAAGTACTTTCTAAGAGTTGAAGAACTAGTAAATGCAATGAAAGGACTTGGTGAAAAAATTGAGGAAGCCTCTTTAGTTCATTAAATTTTGAGATATCTGCCAGATAGGTTCAACCTAAAGAACTTAATGATCTAAAATTTATGCCTATTGACCAACTCCTAGGAACTCTGACTGCTTATGAAATGAGAATAGGTAAAGATAAATCCACCTCTAGAGAATCATCATTTAAAGCAAATAAGAATGAGGATTCTGAGCCTAATGAAATTGAAGCAAAATTTGCGAGAAGACTAAAGAAAGGATCACGCAAGTACCAAGGCAAGTTTCCCTTCAAATGTTTTAAATGTGGAAAGATAGGTCACTTTGCATCTAAGTGTCCACACAAGAAGAATGACCAGAACGTTGAAGGTGAAGAGAAGTACAAATCCAAGAGATTTGGTAAAAAGAAAAGTATATGTGTAAACAATGATGACTCTTTAGGAGACACAGATAGTGATTTTGCTTGTGAAGATGAGGTTAATGAATTTATGCTTATGGCCAAAGAAGATTATGATAATAAAAGCATAGGAAATGATGTTGATGATGAAGAAGTTATGGTTGACTTGGAAGGAGAACTGATCAGTGCTCTAGAAGAAATTGCTAGACTCAGATTTAAGAAGAAAAAACAAAAACAATTGTTGATACAGTTCGAGAAAGACAATAAAAAACCCGATGAAGAATTTGCCCTATTAAAAGTGGAATTATAAGAGGAAAAGAAAATAGAGGACATTTTGAAACAACAGTTATCAGAAAAGAAGGCAAGATGTGAAGCCTTGGAAGAAGAGGTAGTAAAAACCAGAAAAGAGATGGAGAAGTTTAAAGCATTGTATCTCCAAAATATTTCAAGAATTAAAGCCTCGACAGAACTAAATGACATTCTGAGAAAATAAAGATCTCCTTTGTTGAATACTGGTTTAGGCTATGAAAGTGGTTCAAGCAGCAAACCGCCAGAAAGAAAAGAGTCAGTAAAGATGATCAAGTTCCAAGTCAGCAGACAATCAAACCATGTGAGTACTCTACCACCAAAGCTACTAAAGACAAGATGATCCCTGATAAAAAACAATAATATCATAAGATGGAGCAACAAATGCCAAGAAGAAGGCCATCTTTTAGGTACCAAAATTTCTTCCATGGTTACTGTTTTTACTGCTCTAATTTTGGTCATAAGATTGCAAATTGTCAAATTAAGTTTAGAGACATGCAACTGAGGAGATCAAGAAATAAACAATATTTGCAACAGAGAACTAAACAACCAATGAGTAGACAAAGTTGCACGAAACACTTTGACCTATTGAACAATGAGCTCAAATGCTATAACTGTCATAACTTTGGCCACAAAGCTGCAAACTACCATCTGAAGAATTACAAAGCAGATCCAAGGATAAAACCCTTAGCTAGAAATGCCCTCACATGGAAAAAGAAAGATAGTGAAAAATGTGGTCTAGTACTTTCAGCTCAAAAACAAAAAGACCCCTAGTATATAGACAGTGGATGTTCCAAGCACATGCCTGGAGACAAGGATAGTTTTTTGTCTATAAGTAAAAGAAAAACAGGAAATGTGACCTTTGGAAATGATGAACCAGGTAAAATCAAGGGTAAAGGGATGGTGAGTTTAAGTAATGGCAAAGGAAAAGCCCAAGATGTTCTTCTTGTAGATGGGATGAAACATAATTTTCTAAGTGTGATTCAAATGTGTGACAAAGGCTGTGAAGTGGTGTTCACTTCCAAAGATTGTAAGATAAAGTCTATAAACTCAG
Source organism: Picea engelmannii (assembly GCA_009831015.1). NCBI lineage: Eukaryota > Viridiplantae > Streptophyta > Pinopsida > Pinales > Pinaceae > Picea > Picea engelmannii. The sequence goes on from ML785880.1 coordinate 455,509, forward strand.
GACAAGTGGTGGCTAAAGGCATAAGGACAAATACTAATGTATATGTGTTGAAATAAGATAGAGAAGAGTGTCATCTAAGAAAACATGATGAAATCTGGTTATGGCATAGGAGACTTGGACATATAAACTTTGACCACTTAATCAAGCTCAAAAATCTTGAGGCAGTAAAATATCTTCCAAGAATATCAAAGCCACAAGATTCTATGTGTAAACCCTGCCAAGTAGGAAAGTTAACCAGGACACATTTTAAATCCAAGAGATCTACTTCAACATAGAAACCACTCCAATTAGTTCATATGGATTTATGTGGACCATCAAGATAGGAAGGCACAGGGAAGGAAAACAACTTCATGCTGATCATTGATGATTACTCCAGACTCACTTGGGTTTCTTTTCTCAAAGAAAAAGTTGAAGCATTTGAGAAATTTGAAATATTTAGGCCTTAACTGAGAATCAAACATGCAACAGGTTAAAGGAAGTAAGGTCAGACAGGGGAGGAGAATTTATGTCAAGTGATTTCAAGGAATTCTTTGATAAACATGGGATCAAGAGAGAATACACAATCCCAGGAATTCCACAACAAAATGGAGTAGTTGAGAGGGAAAATAGAACAGTTCAGCAAATGGCCAGGTCAATGATGAATAAGAAGAACATTGGTCAAACCTACTGGGTAGAAGAAATACACACAGTAGTCCATATTCTTAACAAAGCCCACCTCAGACCACACAGTGACAAGACACCTTATGAACTGTGGTATGGAAGACCTGCTTCAATCAAACGCTTCAAAGTCTTTGGGAGTAAGTGCTACATAAAGAATAATAATAAAAACCTTGGCAAGTATGATGACAGGGATGATGAAGGCATCTTCTTAGGATATGCTACCAATAGTAAAGGATATAGATGTTTTAATAAAATATTGTATAAATTAGTTGATTGCATTGATTTAAAGGATGATGAAGGAGTCCCAGTAAGAGAGGTGAGCAATATTGAGTCTTCTACAGAGGACACAGCTGAAGCTGAAGATGAATAGGTCCAAGAATTAGAAAAAGAAGACTCTGAGTTAGATGAAGATACAAAGACTCATGCAGACTCAAATGAACAGACAACATCAAATCCTTCCTCCAGAATTACTCAAAAGAATCATCCTGCAAGTCAGATAATTGGTGAGAAATACAAAGGTGTACAAACCATGAGAAGGATAATCAAAGACACCGAGCAATCAGATATAGCGTTCATATCCATGGTGGAACCCAAGAACTTTAATGAATCTAGTAAAGATGTAAATTGGTTAAAATCAATGAATGAGGAACTGGATCAGATTGAGAAGAACAATACTTGGGAGCGTGTTCCTAGACCTGCAGATAAGAATGTAATTGGCTCCAAATGGGTGTTTAAGAACAAAATGAATGAACAAGGACAAATGGTTAGGAATAAAGCCAAATTGGTTTGTAAGGGGTATGCACAAGTTGAAGGATGGGATTTTGATGAAACCTTTGCACCAGTGGAAATATTGGAAGCCATCAAAATGTTTCTTGCCTATGCATGTCATAAGAACTTTAAAGTATATCATATGGATGTTAAGTCATCATTTCTTAATGGAGATCTAGAAGAAGATGTATATGAGGAGCAACCTGAAGGATTTTCACTGACAAATAATCCTAACTATGTCTGTAAATTGAAAAAAGGAATTATATGGACTGAAACAGGCACCACGAGCCTAGTATTATAGACTGGACAAATTTCTACAGGACAAAGGGTTCAAGAAAGGTATTGTTGACAGTAATCTATACATTAAGTCTGAAGGTGATGATTTATTAGTTGTTTTGGTTTATGTAGATGACATTATTTTTGGATGCACAAATGACCCTTCAGTTTAGTGGTTTGCTAATTCAATGCAGACTGAGTTTGAGATGTCCATGATAGGAGAACTATCATATTTTCTTGGTTTATGAATCAATCAGAGTTTTGTAGGGATATTTATCTGTCAAGAAAAGTACTTGAAAGAGATGTTAAAGAGGTTTCAGATGGAAGATTCTACACCTCTGAGCACACCTATGGTGGTTGGTTGCAAGCTCAGTAAAGATGATATTTCACCCGATGTTGATCAAAGAACATATCGATCAATGATAGGCAGTCTTATGTACATCACAACATCCCGTCTTGATATAATGCAAGTTGTTGGAATGGTAGGTTGTTATTAGTCTGCTCCTAAACAAATTCATTTAGCAGTTGTCAAGAGGATATTCAAATATTTGAAGGGTACAATGACTTATGGTCTTTGGTATCCTAGAAATCGGAATTTTCAATTAACTGCATATTCAGATGTTGATTGGGAAAATTGTTTGGATTAGAGAAAGAGAACCAGTGGAGGTGCATTCTTCTTAGGTGATTTGTTAGTAGCATGTCTTAGTAAGAAACGAGGATCTATTTCATTATCAACTACAAAGGCAGAGTACATTGATGTTGCTACCTATTGCACTCAGATCTTATGGATGATACAAACTCTTGCAGATTTGAAGGTAACTTATACTGATCCCATTCCACTTCACTGTGATAACACCAGTGCCATTAGTCTCTCGAAGAATCATGTTCTCCATTCAAAAACGAAGCATATACCAATAAAGTATCATTTTCTCAAAGAGCAGGTTACAAAAAGAGTTGTTTAGCTGAATTATATTCCTTCCATAGAACAAATTGCAGACATCTTTACTAAACCCCTAGCCAAGACACCATTTGAATATCTTCGTCAAAAGCTGGGTGTCATCCCTTCTCTCACCTAAGAGACTCCATCTTTTCAGGGAGAGTATGTGTTGGTTGAATATCTGATACCTCTGAAAAAGGACTACAACAACTTAGGGGGAGAATATGTGTGGTCTGGATGCTACAGTTGGAGGTCTACACAGAATAGTGCAGCCTTTCAGGGTTTCCATCAATGCCAAAGGGGGAGATTGTTGGCATGTTTTATAGGAAGCATGTGCTTGTCATTGATGGCAAGAACAACAGGGACGATGGAAAATAGGAAAAGCATAAGCTCAAGAGGAGAATCGAACAATATGCAGTGATCAAAGCTCAGAAGGGAAAGAGCAGTACAGAAACGTGATCAGGATAAAATCCTTGATCGTGGATCTTCTTTGAGAGTCTTCACGACTGTCAGATCAAATTAAGTGAAGGATAAGATAAATGGGGCACAAGGTTTGATAATTTGATTATCCGAATTTCCATCAGCCATCAGATCAAATTAAGTGGAAGGATAGGATAAGAAAATATAGAGAGTTGTTGGATTTAATTCAAGGCAAAGTTGCATCACAGACAGCTCGAGTCATTGATGTAAGATCTTGATCAAAAGAACATCATTCGTTTCAGGTCTAAATATGTGAGGAGGTTACGCTATGGAAAAATCTCACTTCAAGATTTTTTAGTTTGAGATCTGAAACTCCCGATGCCTGAAGAGCTAGAGAGCCGAAATAAATTATCAACCGTTGGATCATCCGAAGTAGATCTTAGTCGACAGATCGTCCTAAATGAATAAGGACCATTGGGTCTAGAGAATATTATTTTGACCATTAGATCAAGGAGATGAAAATGTGTCACATCGGGTGATCACATCAACAGACCACCTCAGTAGGGACATGTGGAAGACCTTGTCAGCAAGGACATGTGGCGGACCACGTCAGTAAGGACATGTGGCAAACCATGTCAGTGAGTGACATGTGGAAACCACTAGACCCATGCGAAGTCAACAGGTGACATGTGTAATGTTATGTCACTCCAAGAGACTTACTTCGGGAGTTTCACCACCAACTAATGACAAAAGTCTCGAAGTCCAGAACGCCAAAGTCCCGAATTGGACATGGGTCGTCCGATCTGAAGAACACTTTGGGTGCATCTACAATCGTTGATCATTTTACAGTGGAAGGATAGTGTAAGTAGAATAGCCGAAGTCCCAGAGTAAATGGTGGCCATCCATCTCAATGCTTGATTAAGTCCCAGCCATTGGATTAAGCAAGAAAGGATAAATGTAAGGATCGAATATGACCATTGATCTAGTTCCGTGATATAAACATGAACCGTCCGATCCGGTCGACAAAATCATATTTGAAAGGTTGAAAGTCCTAAAAGTTCAAATTCCTAAAGTGAATGAGCACTGTTGATTTGATGAGGACACATGGCAGGAATCTATGGACTCTGGCTAAAAGTGTTCTGGGAAAGCGTGAAGGTTTATAATTGAAATCATCGAAGCCTGGAGTAGCGAAGCCAATCTAGACCGTTGATTGAGAAAGGGGACATAGGACCATTGATCTAGTTGAAAGGTAAAATCCCCGAAGTAGAGGCAGACCCGTCGATTGAGAAGGATAGGTGTCTGTAGATCATCTACTCCAGAAGCTTGGCGTACAGAGAAAAGCAGGGTTTGAGATTTGAAACTCCCGGAGCCCGGATAACGAAGTAAATCATAGTTGTTGATTTAGGAAGGTTAGATCTGATCCGCATAACTTGAAAGGATGGATCTGAACCGTCAGTTTAGGAGCACCCTAAATATCGTGAGATCAACAGTCTCGTCACATTGTAGGGATTGAAGGTGCGCAAACTTTAGAAAGTTGAAGGAGGGCCGCAATTGAAACCATGGTTTTGGAGAAAGGACACGTGGAGGCTCGAGGTAAATTACGAGGCAAAACATAATTTGATCTCAAACCACCTTTGGTCGTGCCCGCAATTGCATGGTCACATGAGATCATCGCCCAAGGTCACATCAACAAAAGATAGGGGAAGGATATAACACAACTAGGCTCCACATCAGAGGTTACGCATTGAAAAATCAAAAAGCCTCTATGTGTATAATCTAACGACACTGATTAAACATAATTTGATCAAAGGGTTGTTGTTTCACTTCATGGTTTCTTGATCAGTTATGATTTAGTTACACTAACTGAATCATTGTTCTGGGGCATTGGAATCATTGTTCTTGAGCAGTTTTTGATTCCTGACCCGGGCATTAGAGATTCAGAGTGTAAGGGATGATGAGGGCATGAATAAAAGAAAGATGTCGTGATAGAGGAAGGTTGTTGTTCCTCAGAAAAACAAGTTGAACTGTATGTGATCAAGGAGACAACATGAATAGAGCGTGAAAGATGCAGAGATGAAGAACATAAGTTGGACATAGAAGAAATGGTGAAAACAACAGACTGTACGAGAAGCTAAGAGCATGATAAGAACATAGGAAGAGCAGATGGAGAGAGACAACAAGTGGAGCCAAGCATGAATAGACAGAAGAAGAGCAATGTAGTAGAACAATGATGAGACTGGTAAGCCATTGATAAATACTGTATCATTGTAATAAATTTCAGCAAGCAAAGATTTATATCAAAGGGTGGTAGGGTGGTGCTAGGGAGGTCTGTTTTCCTCAGAGTTTCAAGTGGGTGCTTGAACACAGGGATTTGTAGCTTCCATCTAGTTGCATCCAGAAAAACCAAGGTGGTAGGGTGGTGCAAGGGAGAACCATTGTTCTCTGTTATACAGGTTGGTTCCTGTGTGACTGGAAGTTGGTGCTTCCATCCAGTTGGTGTTGGAACACTCAAGGAGTTGGTGCTTCCTTCTAATGGGTGTTAGAGAAACTAGAGAGTTGGTGCTCTCAACAAGTTGCAGCTTGTTAAAGAAGAGGTTGTAGCCTCATTTTGAGTTAGTGCTCAAAGAAAGATGATGTACAGAACTTAAAAGACTTCCTATCATTTGAAGAAGAATAGGTTTTCTCCCTTTATGGGTTTCCTCGTGAATATATGTCTCTGTGTATATAATTTGTGTGATTGATGTTTGTTATTTCTGTTGTTCATGTCTTGCATAATCTTGATGATCACTTGGGGAAGGTTAAATAATATTTTAATATGCATTAAA
>ML785881.1:13172-25911 GCA_009831015.1 Picea engelmannii
CATCTGATTCCTTTTATCTCTAACAACTGCTTGGATCTTACATTAGCCTACATGACCATGCTTGGGGAAATTGACTGGGTGCCCTAGCAAGCCTATGCCCATAGGTCTTGGTTTTCCACTGGGGGGATTGTTGAAAAGCCATCATTCGCTCCCATCATAGCACCACTGTTTCATCTTATCTCCCACTCATCTATCCCATTCCCCTTGTCCGAGCACTGGGTTGACCTATTTGTAGGATTGCACCTTATCTCGTGGGAAGAAGGGGCTAAAGGCCCAGAAGGTAAAAGCAGCTGGTAGAAGACAAAAGCCTAGAAATAAAACCTCGAGATGCTTCGCCCAGGGATCCCCGAGAAGGCAATAAAAGGCCTCTTAGCAAGAAACAAGAGGGACCTGGAAAATAACAAACAAGACCTAGTCAGAGGATAGGGGGTCTCATCACGAACCAACCTATTAGGTTCATGGGTACCTAACAGTATGACATTGCCACCATTTGGTTACCATGCCAGGGCAGTGACCTTTGGTTGCATGGCCAAGGGAAAGGGGGTCTCATCACAAGCCAACCTTATCATCTCTGTGAAAGTACTTGTGGGTAACACTATTAGCTCTGGTCACCATGCCAAGGCAGTGTCCTTTGGTTAGCCCTTGAATAAAAAGAAAAAGAAGAAGAAAAATCAAATAAAAGAATAAAGCATGAAAAGAATAAAGGCAAGAACGGGCTTGGAAAAAATGCATCCATGACAGGTACAACTCGCCTTCTACAAAGGCACCCACATATAACATTATGCATCCTTGGCCCTCATTGCACCCACATGTCTGAACATCCCCTAGCCACATCACCTCACTTACATGGCTTGGATGAAATCTTCCTGGGAACTTTCCTTTTCTTGTGGACACTAGCCCAATAGGACGTCTTGTCTTTTTCTCCAATCTTGTATTGTAGGTTTTTGTAATGTCTTTGAGCTATTGGTTGATGTATTAGGGTTTTTATGCATATGTTTAATAATATTGATGATGAGATGTGATCAACATTTCTATGATCCTGGTGACTGATGAATCCATGGAGGGCGTAACTTTTGATGCGCAGGACCATGCCCAATGAACAGGTACCATTTGGACCGGTACACATGGGGAGATGACCAGTTCGGACTTCCATGGGGCTGAAGAGCCCACTAGATGGATGTTGAGACCCCATCAGGGGGTAGAGACAGGATGGAGATGGATCAGGGATTTTGCACTAGAGAGGAAGAGGACGTTCCATCAGAGGCACTCCGACAGGACTAGACCTGGGGGGAATGACCCCTTTTCAGTGGAACGCCAGCCTTGGAAGGCTTGGGACGTCTCCATCTTCACCATGACATCATCCAACTTCATGGATGCTTTTGGAGGCAGACTGGACAACAGTGGCACGTGTGGCATGTTGGACAAGCCCCTGGGGGGCTAACGTTTTGCTCCTTGGTGTCTCATTTTCCCTAGAAAGGGCTAGCGCCTCCCTTAAAGGGGATTTTACTCTCATTTTTACTTGATTAGGGCTTTTGGCTTAGCATTTAATGTAAAAACAGTATGATTTTGACATTATGGCCTTGTCAGCCTTTTTTATGACCTAAAAGGTAAAACTAGGTCATTGATACACTATATATTGAGGGTTTTGACTCTCATTTTTATCATCAGTTATCACACACTCATAGTGAGGTCTGATTTTTAGCGCCCTATTGGGGTTTTTGGCTGAATTAAGTGATGCGCATTAGTTGAAGGAAGAGATTTTTGGCATTATATGGTGTTTCTTTTGAAGGAAGGTTTACAACTAGGGTTTGCATGATTATTTCCTGATGATTTGTAAGTATTTTTCTGCAAAACTTCTTGATTGAATGGTTGTAGTTCAATTTCTTGCATTTATTTATAAATATTGTTGAATCAAAATCCTAGGGGACAAACACACAAGTAGGTCGTTGTCTCATGTCCCCTGATAGAGAAGCTTTAAGCCATTGAAGAAGAAAGAGAGAGCCTAGCCATAGCTACACTCCTTTTTCCTTCTTCCTTTATGCTAGCCGTACCATTTTGACTTTAAGAGGAAGAGGACGTCCCATGCCTAGGTTATCTACACCTAGGGCCATTTTCTTTTAGGGTTTGATGAAAGAGCCTTGCCTTAGCAACACTCTCCCTCTTAAACCCTCCTGTCTTGACCTTATGAGCTAGTCATTTTTGCCCCTTACTTCCTTCAACTTCTGCATCCTTCACTTGGCTGACTCCATTTTCCCCTTTTAAGGCACTCCAAGACCCCTTGCGCTGAAGTGAAATTGGCCATAAACAAACTCTTTAAGCCTTTTGAAACCCTAACTATACTAACCCTAAGCTCTAGCTAACACTACTAACCCTGGACTGTTGACGTCACCCTTGGTTATTTCATCTTGATGCAACAACGTTTCACTTTATAAGCAATTGAATGGTAGTTGAGAGCATTTATTGGATTGAGTATTGATTTGTTACATTGAATGCTATATCGTTCTAGTATTTATTGACAAGTGATATATTTATCATTGCCATTTTGCAAACATTGACTTCGTCAATATTTACTTTAAGTTGCTTATATTGAATATTAGATAGCCATTGATTTATATGAAGTACTAACCAAGATTGCATGCATCAATTTCCTTGTTATATTGTCTCAAGCAGGTGCTTTTCTTTTCTTTGGTTATACTCTATTATTGGTTGTTTAGCCGGGACTATCTGATTGGTGGTAATCCGTGAAGGGGGAACTTGTCTTTGTCATATTAGCCTTTGCCCTTTCAAAACCCCAAGTTACCGGGGACATCTCCCCTGGGCCTAGCATCCCTAAAGAGAAAGAACCTTCCTATTGTGGTGACATTGGGTGGGATAGGTTCCTGTTAGGCCAGTTTGGCCTTCTACCTTATAGCCTTTACTCCTAGCTACAAACTCTGCGATAACAGGTCCGGTAAGGAAGGTTTTTTAGAGTACCACAAATGTTGTTGTTGATGCACCTGCCTCACTCTGTTGCTATATATTGATGATGTTGTTGTTTCAACCTCGTGCCGTTGATGATGTTGTACCAACCTCGTGTTTTTGATGATGTTGTACCTGCCTCGTGTTGTTGATGATGTTGTTCTAGCTTCATGCTATTGATGTTGATGTTTCAGCTTCATGCTAATGATGATGATGATGATGTTACTCCAGCTCCATGCTGTGAACGATGATGATATTGATGATAATTTTTTTTGATGATTTATAGATGTGCTAGTTAGTGTTCCAGATGTTGCTGATGATGATGCCCTCTCCTTCTCTTGATGATATTGTATTGGGTCATGTCAGTAGAATACCCCTCTCATTAAGGGGGATTGTTGAATTATTGTAACTTAGAAGAATATTCTAATTATATTTGAGTTATTATCTTATAGATCAAATCCCATTTTGTGGATTGATCATGCCGGGTCTTGTATAAGATCAAATCCCCTTTTGTGGATTGGTCAAACCATATTTGTATCGTGTTATTTGTAAAGTCGGCCCCTAGTGTTGATAAAGTGGTTTTAACCACTTCTAGAAGAAGTCATCCCTATTAAGTGAAGAGACATAACCCTAGTGCCTCCTCAACTAGTATTATATGTGAGGATGGTGCCTCGCTTGAATACAGTCACACTCGCTCATCTAGTGCACATATCTTGAAGGAAGTTGCAATTGTAGGAGGAAGGAGAAGAGAGGTGCATGCTCAGTCTTAGTTTATCTTTGGTGTTTTGGTCTTAGTCTTGGCATTGTATTGGAAATCTATTATTGAGGAAGTTTTTGTTGGGTTTTCTCGCCCATGAGTGTTTCCAAGGATAAAATGATGCATACCTTGTGATTCTGTTTCTTTTAGTGATCGTGTTTCTTTTAATGATCCTCTTTATGCTGTTTTTTTGGAAATGCATTGAATTCTCATGTAATTTGGAAATAACCTAATAACAACACTAAAATATTGAATGTGGATTTTACTTTCATCACAGGTTTTAGTATAATGCCAATGAAACATAGTAAAAATGAAGAATGTATGTGCATGAGTTAAATAAATAAGAGAGAAGACAGATGAATCACACCCTTGATTAGAACACTAAGAATGCTATAAATATCTTATTCAATTCAAGAGTCTATGTACGCATTTGCGTGTGATTAACAAAGATGAAGGTATGAAGTACAAACACAACGATGACTCCACTCATGATGATATCTTAATTTGAAAGTAGACGATCTACTTTTACACAGACACATCCTAGATACCCAAGAGTTGGGGGAGCATTGTGCATCCTACAAATTAACACTTCCTAATGAGGGGTTTCCAATGATTTCTTCATAATGATAATTTTCATTACATAACTCCCATCCCATAGAGTACACATGTACAATGACTAATTGACAAAATATAGCTCAATGATTAATTTAGTGCTAACAAATTTTCTCTTCCCAATCTTAGAGCATCATCTCAAATAAGTGGATTGTTGTTGTCTTTGGTTAGTGATTAATTTAGTGCTAACAAATGCTCTCTTCTCAATCTTAGAACACCCGTCTCAAATAAGTGGAGTGTTGTTGTCTTTGGTGATGGATCTAATTCACTTATGGGTGCCACTATTAATACCATAACTACTCTTGAGCTTGTTTTTTATTTATTTTTCATCTCTTAATTGTCTTTGTTGAGTTTCATATCCTTTTGTGCTCTAGTCTCACGTATCTATGGCATTAACATTGATTAGAAATGCATGTTCTTGGTGGGTCTTGTAAACACTAGATTTGACCTTATAAATCTGAGTGTTAATCTGCACTACATATTCCTCGATATCATTCATGGTGAGCTCATTGTTGTAGAGTTCACTATTCAATATTGATGATTCGTGAGTACATTATAGGGTGGATTGATTAGTTGGTCCACTCATGCAACATTGATGGTCTGTTGAGTGCCCTTCAGACTTGACACATGATTGTGTCACTTTATTATTTAGCTATAGATGGATGGACAAAGTTTAGACAATTTACTTTCACATAGGTACATGTAGAGGATATATTAGGGGTACATATGGATTGGTGATTAAGTAAAGTGGGGGCCCCATACTTAGAGTTGCAATGTAGTATTTAGTGTGAGCATGGGAGGCTGAAGGACCCTAGGGGGTGTGATGAGGGTGAGTTTGTGGTGTCATATTTTGCATGATCTAATCATATTTTTTGGACACCCTTTGGGAGATATGCACAAGGTTCTACTTTAAGGAAAATATGAGAACTTGTTATTTTTAGCACATTTTGGAGAGTGGTTTGATTGTTGATTTAATTTCATATTTGAGGACCCAGTGAGAGAATTTGAATTTAGTGTGAATTTTATCAGAATCTTACGATGTGCTATTTTTAGTAGGTGAATAGACATTTGGGGACCCAATACGACGAGTATGACAAGTAGTGTCAGTGTATGATTTCAAGCCCTTCTAAGCACTTTGAATTTATAAGCACCGGTTGTGTTTTGTCATAGTCTATATTTAGCTCGATGGGCCCACATGGAGATATTGGCTATTTTTGGACAATGTTGAGCTCTGGGAGGATTTTATATGACCTTAACTAAGGAGTGTTTGTCTTAGAGGAGCTTACATTGTTATTTTTGAAGTTTCTCCTTCCTAAAATTAGCTTAATTCATCAAATTATTTTTAATCCTAATTTTTTTCATAACTTAAAGCATAATTTTAAGAGATTCTCTTCTTATGAAATTCGTAGGGTCTATTTTAGACATGAAATGAGTGCATGAAAAGAATAAATTTACCATATATAAGTGTAGTTTATGTTGAAATATTGTAACTTCGAAGAATATTCTACCTGAGAGAGAGTGTTGAATAATATTATTATATTATATTTATTAATTAGGCCCTATTGTGATTTTGTAAAAGTCGACCCTTTTGTGCTTTGACAATTAAATGTAAATTAAGAGGGTAAAGTGACAGGTCGACCCAGACCTAATTTTAGGCTGGACAGACCACTATTTATAAGGGAGGCCAGCATCTCATTTGCACTCTCATTCATGAGCTCTGCAACAAGAGGAAAAGTGCGTAAGTCTTGAAGGAGAAGTTGTTGCAACTGGGGGTGATGTCAAGGAGGGTTTTGGTCTATCTCTTGGTATCTCTTCATTAAGTGGTGCACTACTCTTTCCTAGTGAAGGAGTAGAGGAGGATCTTCTGCCTTGTTTTTGGTCTATCTATATTTAGGAAGTTTTTTGTTGGTTTTCTTCCCCATGAGGGTTTCCCAGGATAATCTACGTATCTCTATTGTTTTTGTGATTGTCTCTCTTTCAGTGATATTATTTATGCAGCTAATGTGCTAAATGATTATAATAATAAAGAAGAACCATAATTGCTAGTTGTATAAGTAAAACTTCAACATGGTATCAGAGCAGGCATGAAAGAGACCAACTCACAATAATAAAGAAGAACCATAATTGCTAGTTGTATAAGTAAAACTTCAACATGGTATCAGAGCAGGCATGAAAGAGACCAACTCACAATCCAGTTTGCAGTATTACATCTGCTACAAAATTAGGGTTTTCGCATAAACCCTAAGTGTGACGTTTCCCCTATTTAAGGAGGACATTGGGGGAAGTAACCACATCTAGGAGTTCGCCCCAGGAGGGCGCATCTATTGTCTGGATCATAATTTTGAAATTTGAAGTTTGAAAAAATTAGGGTTTCGTCATAAAACCCTAAGTTGCAGTTGCAGTTGAAGTAACAGTTGTAGTATCAATTAAAGTATCAAGTTGCAGTTGCAGTGCCAGTTGCTTGATTCCATTTGCAACACCATTTGCAGTGCCAACACCAGTTGCAGTACCAGTTGTAGTGAAAGTTTTTGTGAAGTGTTGGGATTGATTTTATTGTCCTAGTGCCTCTTACCCTAGCAAATATCCAACTAACTTTAAGTTACAAGTTGAAGCACCTTTGAAGTTTTAAAGGTTCGTTATTGCTTGTTGCTGTTGCCAGATGGTGCCACTACTTGCCGATACTGTCAGAGGTATGTACTTACATATGTTCAAACTGTATCATTATTCTAAAGAGTATTTGCAGGAGAAAGGATATTTTGTCTAAGAAAAAATCATAGATCCAAAAGGATCTCAAATACAACACATTCAGAGGAACTATGCACCCCAGGTTTTATTACTTTGATATGCCTCTACTTGTTATGGAATTATTGTAATCTTATTGATATCCAGGTTGCATTTTGATCTGTTGAAGCTATCATACTAACCATTGGTCAAAATTAAAGTCAAATTATTAGATTGATTAAAGTTGAGACTATAGAGTTTATTCCCTAACTCAGATTTATGTTAAGATAGCATATTGTCTTAGTACAGAGGACAGGTTGAAGAAATTACTTGTCATCTTGAGTGAAGGAGATTTGGAATAAAAGAAACACACTCATTCTTGAGGACAAGACTCTAGGTTCCATGTTTGATTGATTAAATTGATAAGATTCAAATTTACACATATCAAGTTTGATAACTGCTAAACACTACATTTGTGATAACAATCTTTGAAAAGTTTTATTATTGAATACTTGGTAGAATGTGAGGACTATTGAGATAAATGCTTACTGTAATCATTCACTAGATATAACTAACATCTCCTCTAGGAGAAACTTCTTGTTTTGTTTCCAGGTTACCATGGAGGAATGATTGATCACAACACTAAAAGATTGTTTCTTTCATTCCTTATTAGTGTATTTCTTACTTTTTACCCTTGTTTCAGGGAGGTCACAAATGATATCTCTAAAGGAGGTATTGTGACGATTGTTCTTGCTATTGTTTTATTATTACAGAGTATTATTCTTGTCTGTTGTTTCTCCCTTGTTGTTCTTGTTCCAGGCAGGTCACGGGTGATAACCCTAAGGAAGCTATAGTGACGATTGCAAGAGGCAATATATTATATGAGACATGGAGTAGACTATCCAAGTTGTATATATGATCGTATACATCCATATACCGATGAAGAAGAAGAAGACACTACTTTTGCTAGATACATAACATTGCATATGGAGACAGATCATGAGGAGCTAAAGGCTCCAAAGATGAATGAACATTAGAATAGAACTCAAAGTAGACTTGGTCAATGGATAATGAAGCCACCTTGACAGGGAGTGGAATTCGTTTGAAGTTTGACTCAACTTTTCATATTAAGACTTGGTATTCAACACCAAGTATATCCTCCAGAGTCTATGAATTTTTTGTAGACTCAGAAGAAATCAAGACTCAGAGTAAGCCTGATCTTAGAAAGGATCAAATGGGAAAAAGAGACATATTCCAGGACTGGCAGACAAATGCCATGTGTTGAGAAGACTAGATCGTAGCTTCAGAGACCTCTAGGAGACATGAAATCTCCTGAGAATATTCCCTTGTTTCAATGAAAGAGGAGGAAGCCAATCAGAAGGGCTGAGATATGGATTTTTCCTTAAGACCAGAAGGGAAGTCAATGATAACTTCCAATATTGATCTAACAGATCAAGCATGTTTCGTATAATAATATAGAGATGTAAAAACCCTTATTGATGTCCAGAGGATTCTCCCAGCAAGAGGGAGAAGAATATGGCGAGATAATTGCTCCAGTAATTAGAAGAAATATATATAGAACAAACATGATTCATTAAAAGAAGCTGGGAGAAGGTATGACAATCCCTGTATTTGAGATTGAGTTATCTCCAGTGTTTGTTGGTACAATACATTAGTCGGTCCATGGAGACATGACTACAATAGAAGATTGAATTACCTCCAGAGAAAGAGGATAAGCTACCCTCAGTGTTAAGTCATTGAGCCACTCTTAGTTTCCAGATGAAGTTGTTGCCGTGATGGAGTAAAGGATATATTCTCATATTTCAACAACTATAGTGAGAATAGAGCAGTCATTCTCAGCTTCAAAAATAGCAGTTGTAGGTGCAGAGTCCTGGTTCTAGAAGGAACAGTTGCTGAAAAAGTAGACGACATACTCTCATGCAGTGAGACAAATAGTGCTTTGCAAAAAGCACATAGAACCAACACATGAATATGTAGATTGAGTTGCAACTGAGAAAATGCACCAGGTTGGTACAATGTGATGTGAAAAATTTGGTTTCAAAGTACATGACAGGAAGACTCATGTCTGCAAGTTGAAGCAAGCTCCAAGAGCTTGGTATGGTTGACAATTTTCTGGTGAGCTTGGGATTTACCAAGAGTAAAGTTGATCCTAATATTTACTTCAATATTATGGACGATAGAACAATTATATTACAACTATATGTGGATGACTTATTCTTGACAGGTGAAGAAAATCTCATCACAGATTGTAAGAAGAAGCTTGCCGCTGAATTTGAAATGAAGGATCTTGTCCCAATGCTCTATTTCTTAGGTCCTGAAGTATGGCAGAGCCCAAAAGAGATTTTCCTTAATCAAGGAAAGTATATTGTGGAAATTATGAAGAGATTCTATATGATGGACTACGGAGCCATGTCCACTCCTATGGAGACGAATATGAAGTTATTGGTTGATACCTCGTCATAAATAGTTGATTTTACTCTATAAAGATAAAATATTGGTTTGTTGATGTATCTAACAAATACCATACATGATATATGCTTTGTTGTGAACACCTTGAGTTAGTATCTGGTGAAGCCCAGACGTGTTCACCTTGTAGCTGCAAAGTATGTGATGAGATACCTTAAGGGTACATTGGACTATGGCGTCTGTTATACTGGAGACTGTGACTTCAGATTGTATGGTTATACTGATTCATATTGGGCTGGAAGTGCTTCAAACAGAAACAACACTTTAGGATGTTGTTTCAGTTTGGGGTCAGCCATCACTTCATGGAAAAGAAGGAAGCATTCCAGTATTTCTCTCAGCACGACAGAAGTAGAGTACATTGCAACATGTTCCGCCAGTTGTGAAGCCATATGGCTTCGAAAGTTGTTGACAGGTCTATTCGATCTGGAGATGGAAGCTACCATGATTCTATGTGATAACAAGCGTTGCATAAAGATGACAGGGAATCCATTGTTCCATGATAAGACGACCCACATAGATATCTAGTATCACTACATTCGTGACATGGTTGAGAAGGGCACTGTAAAACTCCAATATGTTGGCACATATGAGCAAGTTGCAGATATGTTGACTAAGCCTCTGTCTCGTGTGAACTTTGAGTACTTATGAGACAAGCTTGGTGTAGTATGAAAGGACCTCCATCGAAAGGGGGAGTGATGTTAATGATACTATGGTATCCTGACCAACAATGTGTAGCTCAGTTAGGATTTTATATCCTAGGGGACTGATCATCCCCGGGCAGATCTTGAAAGTTCAGTAAGGACAGTATGTGAGAGTACCTATGCATGTATATGCAAGCTGTGGTCAATAGTGGTAGCTCAGTTAGGATTATATATCCTAGGGAATGTTATGATTCCTGGGAAGATCCCAAAGGTATGGTAAGGACGGTCTGTCAGAGTACCACAGATGTTGTTGATGCACCTGCCTCATTCTGTTGCCACATATAGATGTTGTTGTTCGAGCTTCATGCTATTGATGATGTTGTTGTTCCAGCTTCGTGCTATTGATGTTGTTGTTCTATCTTCATTCCATTGATGTTGTTGTTCCAACTTTGTGTTGTTGATAATGTTGATGTTCCAACTTCATGATGTTGATGATGATGATGTTACTCCAACTCCGCGCTGTAGATGATGATGATGTTCAGTTTCTACTGATGTTGATGATGAGAAAAACTTTCGATGACCTATAGATATGACTGACATTGTTCCTGATGCTGATGACGATGTCCCATCCTATTGATGATGTATTGAATCCCATCAATTGTTATTGATGTTTTTAGTAGAATACCCTTCTTGTTAAGGGGGAGTGTTGAAATATTGTAACTTCTAAGAATATTCTACTTGAGAGAGTGTGTTGAATAATATTATTATATTATATTTATTAATTAGGCCTTACTGCGCCTTTGTAAAAGTTGTCCCTTTTGTGCCTTGAAAATTAAATGTAATTAAGAGGGTAAAGTGACAGGTTGGCCCAGACCTAATTTTAGGCTGGCCAGACCACTATTTATAAGGAAGGCTAGCATCTCATTTGCACTCTCACTCATGAGCTTTGCAACAAGAGGAAAAGTGCACAAGTCTTGGTGGAGAAGCTACTACAACTGGGGGTTACGTCAATGAAGGTTTTGGTCTATCTCTTGGTATCTCTCGGTTAAGTGGTGCGCTACTCTTTCCTAGTGAAGGAGTAGAGGAGGATCTTCTGCCTTGTTTTTGGTCTATCTATATTGAGGAAGTTTTTTTGTTGGGTTTTCTTCCCCATGAGGGTTTCCTAGGATAATCTATGTGTCTCTATTGTTTTTGTGATTGCCTCTCTTTCAATGATCTTATTTATGCAGCTAATGTGCTAAATGATTACAATAATAAAGAAGAACCGTAACTCCTAGATGTATAAGTAAAACTTCGACAATTTATCTTATGGGTGGTTATTATGGAAGGAGGGGGATATTTTGGAGTGGTAGGTTCTTCATAGACATGCTATTTTCACTAAAATAATGAATGCTATATTTGGAGACAACTATTTTTATTTCCCTTTATTTTCTATCTTATCCTTGCTCTTCTTCATTCTTTTCTCATTCTGGTTCTATATATTGTAACAAGCAAGGAGAAGAAAGAAATAACTTTATTAGGTGAGATCTTGAGCTTCTTCTCATGTGATTTATTTTTCCCCTTCTCTTTTGTTTCTTATTCCCAGAGAGATTAAGTTGATAGCTAGCGTGGAGTATTTGTGGTGGTGATTGATTTTGCTAGGTTGTGACTAGTATTGTTCCATTCAATAGCGTTAATTTGTACCTAAGTGTTGTTGTCCAAACTTTGTTCTTCCTACAACTTTTGACAATAAAGACAAGGTTTCATTGTTGACTACTACATGTTTTTCATGTGTGGAACTTCTATTTTCTTAGACTTTTATGTGTTATTGATCTTGTTCTTGATAGGGCTTGAGTGAGTAGGCCTCAAATTATCTTTTTCCCATTTCACTTTCTATCTTTTCATTTTCTTTGACTCCATAGAATGCATTAATTATTGATTAAAATCTATTGTTTTTCGCATTTTAAATGAATTTTCATATCAAATAGGAAACACTTTGCATCTTAGGCATATTAGATTTTACATATAGGTCATTTTTCATTATGTTTTAAGCACATTACAACAATATTGGATCGTTGTAATTTACGTTTTATTGCAGAAATGGAGACTTAACATTTCTTTTTCCAGTTTCATGCATTAAAATCATAAAAACTTGTAAAAAATGCTTTAAAAGACATTAAAAACAATGTTTAAATTCATAATAACAGTGATAATTAGCTAATGTATTTTATATTCTTACATTTAAAAATGTGTGTTTTAATCATTTTAGTTACATTGGGTTTTGTGTCCAAGCTTCATATTAATTTTCTACATCGATTCTTGTGTCATTTTTAACATCAAAATGGAAATTACAAAAACCAAAGCAAAGGCTGGGATTAGATTGTTACATATACGTGGAGTTCTCAGATTTTGTTTTTCATATACATCCATGTATCTTTTGTTCCACTAGCTAGGATTACATTTTCACATGTTTGTTTTGTTATTACAACCTTCTTTCTCTATGTCAAGGACCAAACTTGCAATGCATATTCCCATTTGATCTTGGTGGTTTTTCACGAGCTTGATTCTTGTAAATTATGTTTTG
>ML785881.1:26070-47309 GCA_009831015.1 Picea engelmannii
GTCTTATGATCAGTTTTGTTTAAGTCAGCAAGCTATGATTTTGATTTAAGTTTCATTAATCGTTTATTGCATCATAGTTTGACTCCTAAATCATCTAGGGACACTCCCCCCCCAATGGTTTGCAAACACTAACTTGAAGTGCAATGAAATAGTACTTGGTGACAATGTACTTTTTCCAATTACCTTGGAACTAGATAGTTTCAAGTGATAACATTTTGGCTCCATTGCCAAAGAGTGAGTTAGGCTTCTTGGTACTACGACATTTGTGAGTATTGTGTTTTATTACATATTTTATACTTATTTAGCGACTCCAATGGATTCAAGCTGTAGTTTGTTTGACAGTTGTTATTCCATATGTACCATGCATATTGAGGGATTGTATTACTTGGATTGATGGAACTACCCATAGAGGAAATACAAGTCAAAGATAAAGGGAGGTTTGCTCCATTAATAATATATGGATATCCTAATCCACTTCCTAGTGATAGAAAGTGACATAATTACTTTCTATATTATTATGGAAAGAAGGGTGAATGAGTGTATCGACATCTCATAAATTTCGATAGGTTTGTTGACTGTTTTGATGTGAGACATGGAGATGTGTTAATGAAAATTTTCACGATGTTTTTATCTCATGACACCATGTGTTGGTTCAATGTTCACAGGTTATTTTCAGCTTCTATTTTATCTTGGGTAGAGTTGTAAGAAGAGTTCGCATATAGGTTCAGGGCCCCTAATGAAGATCATGATGTCTCTAAAGGTGAGGTTGATTTGGATGATGATTTGAATGATTTGGATGGTGAGGTTGTTTATACTACCCCTTCTTCCCTTGTTGAAAGAGAATTGATTAAAGTTAATAAAAATGAAGTGGTTGATAAGATTTATACTATGGATAAATGTGTATCTATTTCATGTGATGAGATGATGAGCATACTCTAGTTCTTGAGACAATGGTGTCCCTCAACAGTTGTGTTGAAATTGAAATTGAAGTACCTCTACATCATGAAAAATAGCTTCTAGTTCAGGTCGAAGGTGATTTTTCGAGTAGCGAGGAGGTCATATTAGTGGTTATTTTTCAGCAACGAGAATAATTTTCTGATTTGGTAATAGTTTCTCAACCCAAGTTTATTTCAACATCTATTTTTGACTTTGATTATTTCCCATATTTAGGAGGGAATGTTAACCTAGTTAAGCAGTACATAGAGG
Organism: Picea engelmannii; assembly: GCA_009831015.1. Lineage (NCBI taxonomy): Eukaryota > Viridiplantae > Streptophyta > Pinopsida > Pinales > Pinaceae > Picea > Picea engelmannii. The sequence goes on from ML785881.1 coordinate 27,277, forward strand.
ATCTATTTCAGAGAATAACAAAGAAAAACTTGGGGGTTTTCTCCTCCTTTATAAATAGGGATATGTTATTTTATGAAATGCACAATCAATCATGCTTGGTCCCTTTCTTTTCTCCACTTGTCGAGCACATGAAAACACATGATCAAAATAGTAGACTTCATGGTTGGTTTCACTGGAGGTATGAGTATGTAGATCAGTCATGTAGGATCAATCATTTATCAAAATCGTTGCACTGGTTGTTCAAATATGTTACTCATTGTAGACCTGATGTATTTCCATGATATATGATGTAAAAAAGGAAAGAAGAAAAAAATAAAAGAAGAAGAATAATTATTCAAGTTATTGGAATAGGTAAGTTGAATTGTTCCCTTTTTGAGTTATTAGGTAGGTCGAGTCATGTTTTGTGCTTTTCTTTTCCCCTAAGTCAAAGTTCAAATTTTCTTATGAACTGCAGGTTTTCCCAATATTTGCTTTGGTGTCGATCAAGTTGAGTTTGGGGGGGGGGGTTTATAGGTCATTAGTTTTCAATTTGGAATATTGGGTTTTCAATTTATCGAGTCATGTCTTTACTTGGTGTTGGGTTAAAAAATCAAGTCATCTTAAGAAAGTCTTGAGTTTTATTCTAATGTGTTTTTCACTCAGTTATTCCATTTCATAAAAGCTTAGTTTGGGATCTAATGTTTCATCTTTGACCCCTTGTATTGCCGGACATGTATTGAGTCTGAGTCTAAAGAAATCAAGTTAAGTTGAGAGTCATACTTTAAATTTCTATCACATCAGTTACTTATTTGTATCATCTATATGTAACTTTTATGTTGCTTGGAGAAACTTTTCATCACTTTTCTTCCAATAGATCTCCCCCCATTGAGTATGACACATATTTCCTTAGGGGTTGATTTATAAGATGAGTGCCTTGGTGATTGCAAGACTTATTGGCGGTCTACCTCACATTTAGAAAAGTATTTCCTCATTGGGATTTGATTGGTTGATTCCTATTATTGTTCAACATCAAGACATCCATTCACAATGACCTTGGGGCCCATAGACATTACTAGTAGGTTACCTCATGTCTAGCAAGGATTGACCTTAGTTGTCCTTGACTAGAGTGTTTCTCCCATGGTTGATAGTGACTCATTATTCCATCGAGATAATTTGTACATGGTGAGGTTGCAAGTTGTAGGTTACGGTTGTCTTGAGCATGATTAACTTCCCTCTAAAATATCTTTGAAGCTAGTGCATGTGAGGCCTTGTTACATATATTTATCTTACATGTCTACTTCATTTAAGATTCTAGGATTTTCAAGATCCCACAAGATGATATTGTCCCCTAGATGATCCAGGTGGTTATCGGTGGCCACCCACCTTTTCCAATTGGCTCAAAACAATTTTTTGACAATTTTGGCAATTTATTATTTTTAGTAGTTTTTCGGGTCCTGAACTTCTGGAGTCGTTTTGAGGCCCTAAATGACGTTTTTTTGGGAAAACGGGGAGCAACATGCAAGTTTCTTCTATGTTTCTCACATTGAAGTTGTATTCCTTAGATAGATATTTTCAACAGGTTATCTTGCGCCTAAAACGGAGATCATATGCAAAAGTTACGACCCCGAGAAGTTGATGTACTAACTTACCCAAATGGGGCCTACATGACTTTTGGCGCTTCATCTCCTAGGGTTAGGTTTTTGTATGTCTAGGGTTTTTGACATTCCTGTTTATTGTAAAATGTCTTTAGAACCTCATTGTAACCATCTTCTTGTGAATGAGCGCAACCATCACATCTCTTCTCAGAGATAAGCCACCACCATTCTAGCAAGCTTGTTTTCCGCTGCATTTTACAGTTTCAACTTATTTCATTATTTAATAGAAAACCAGTTTACTGTATCTCTATTATTCTATGTTAAGCATATGTTAATAATTTGTAGTCATTTCGTTCTGATCATAAAATTCGGATCAGTGGTATCAAAGCAGTTTTCTCCTTGTCGTCTTAATGCATGTCCCCAACGAGGTCAGAGTACAAAGAATTGGGTCTTGAGCTTGTCTCTCTTGAGGAAAAAAGCTCTCGCACGCCCAAACAACCTCTCATGGCAGGAGAAAAGAAAGATGATGGGACATGAGATCCTTTCAAAATTTTGCTTGAGGAAGCCCTCACACAACAGAGGAACGAGATGATGGATAGTTTCGCACAAATCCTTCGGCAACTACCAACAAACGACACATCTTCTTCGAGCGGAGGCGTTGCCCCTTTCAAGGTACAAATCAACTTCGATATTCCTCTATTTGAAAGTTAGATAGACGCAGATGTTGTAGACAAGTGGTTGAATCTACTAGAAGGGTATTTTTCTGTCCATAACTTTTTGAATAGAGAAAAGATTACTTTTGCGCTCCTCAAAGACGTTCCCCATGTCAAAGATTGGTGGGAAACTTTATGTGAAAAAAAGGAAACAAAGGAACCCTCATTATTTACAGTCACGACCACTTGGGAATCCTTTAGGGATGTTATTAAGGAACAATACTACCCTGTGGAAAGTTATGACAACTTGTATACCAAATGGACCACACTGTGGCAAGAAAGAGACCAAGCAGTGCCAGAGTTCACAAATATCTTCCATACCTTGCGCACCAATATGGGTATCAAAGATTTAGAGTGACATCTGGTGCTCAAGTATTGCGGTGCTCTGCATAGATACATCTAGACCAATATGGAATTTCTGGACATCTCATCCTTGGGTGTGGCCTACCGATATGCTGTCAAAATCGAGCAGAAGCTCAAACAAAAGATGCAGAAATTCGTGCCTGGGAACCCCTCACAACAAAATCCAAGAAAGGGCGGCCCCAACCCAAAGAACAAAGGACATAGCAAATATGGGCAGTATCAGGACAACCCATTCAACCCGCAAGCAAAGGACACCAGAAAGACAAAGAAGGATATTGGGAACTGGTGCGACTTCCATAAGAGCCCTTGGCATAACACTGCTGACTGCCGCTCAAAGCAGTCGCTAGTGGCTGAAGTGAAAGCCTATGAATCAGATGTGGGTTCTGACTCTGAGTCAAAACCAGAAAGGGGAAGACAGATAATTGACGTGGAACCCAGTGCCACCATTGCTACCACCAAGCTCCAGCCTAGTGAACCAGATGAGCTAGAAGGAGAGCCCCTCTTCCATTCACAGATGTGGGTAAAAGGCACCCCGCCGAACTTCATCGTTGATAGCGGTAGCCAAAAGAACTTCATATCAACAGAGATCTTCAAGCAGCTGGCCCTGCCGACAACACCGCACCCACAACCCTACACCATTGGATGGCTTCTCCAAGGAAGCGATCTCCGCGTCAGCCAACAGTGCCGACTATCGTACGACATCGAGCCCTTCAAAGATGAGGTATTGTGTGATGTTGCTCCTCTTGAAGTTTGTGATGTTCTTTTGGGACAACCTTATTTATGGAAACCTCATGCTGTATATGAGTCTAGGCCTCGTAGTTTTATTATTACTTTGAATAGGAAATTGTACAGGATACCCGAGACAGTCCCACCTAGTGCTATTTCCTTGATCTCTGCTAAACAATGCAGGAAGGTCATCTCTTATACGGGGAAGTTTGTCTTCTTTGTGATTCTCTCTCAGAATGAGCGAAATATCACAACCACATCTAGGGTCTCTGCGACCAACCTCTCCACACAATAGAAGCCAGTAGATAAGGTCGTGGAAGAATACTCGAATATCTTCTCCTCACATACCGAGGTACCTCTGCACTGTCAGGTCAAGCGTCCCATCGATCTGACCCCCGACGCATCGCTGACCAATGGGCCAGTCTATCGCCGCTTTCTGTTAGAGAATGAGGAGATCAAGCGACATATCCAAGAACTGCTCCACGAGGGGCACATCTGTACCATCTCATCACCTCGCGGGAGCTCAATCGTGCTGGTACAGAAGAAAGATGGAACCTGACAACTCTGCATTAACTATTGGGATTTGAATAAAATCACAGTCAGAAACCGGTACCCAATTCCCTGAATCGACGACCTCCTTGATCAAATCATGGGGGCCAAATAATTCAGTAAGATTGATCTAAAGTGTGGCTACCACCAGGTCCTGATAGAACAGACAGATGTATGGAAGACTGCCTTCAAGTCAAAGGAAGGCCTTTTTGAATGGTTGGTCATGCCCTTTGGTTTGAAAAATGCTCCAACCACTTTCATGAGGATGATGGACGATATCCTATGACCATTCACCAATAATTTTGTAGTGGTGTATCTGGATAACATTCTCATTTACAACAAGACTTGGGAAGAACACTTGCAGCATATTCAACAGGTTCTGCACACCCTGCGACAGCACAAGCTATACGCCAACTTGGAAAAATGCTCCTTTGGCATGGACAGGGTCCATTACCTGGGCTACATCGTTGATCAACATGGCGTACATGTGGATCCAGCCAAGATCCAAGTCATTCGTGACTGGCCAGCCCCAACCACACTCACTGTGCTTTGGATCTTCTTGCGCCTTGCCAATTTTTATCACAGGTTCATGTTGGGATTCTCCCATATTGCATGGGCCCTCAGCCAAATAACCAGGGGTGGTGGTAAGGAAAAATTTGCATGGGGCTAGTCCCAACAACAAGCGCTCGATGATTTGAAGCAATGCTTGTGCTCAGCCCCAGTACTTTCACTACCAGACCTGCAACATCTCTTTAAGATCAAGACAGATGCTTCAGACTATGTTGTGGGCGTCGTTCTCACTCAGCACGGACACCCCGTGGCCTATCATAGTGAGACACTATCAGATGTTGTCCGTAAGTACCCTACTTACGAAAAAGAAATGTACTCCATTGTGCAAGCCTGCCGCCAGTGGAGACATGACATTCTTGGAAAGGAGATAGTCATCCACACTGATCATAAACCACTGCAGTTCATGCAGACACAAGGCAAATTGCAGAATGACCGCCATCAAAAGTGGTCCACATACTTGCAACAATTTCACCTCAACATCAAGTATAAAACAGGAAGCACCAACTGCGTCGTTGATTGTCTCAACAGACCACCAGTCGTGACACTCACTACGGTGCTAGACTCTTACGACCATGAGACCTCTAGATGGCCCCAACTCTATGAAACAGACCCAAACTTCGCCACCACCTACCAAATGTTGGGTGCAAACACAATTGTCGATAATTTCCATCTTCGGGATGGGTTGTTGTGTCGTCTGAGCCATATCTGTGTTCCATCAAGCAAGTGAGCGAAGCTGATCTGGGAATCCCACTACAGTTGGGTGGCAGGAAACTTCGGCATCGAAAAGACAGTGGCGTCGAAAAAACATTTCTACTGGCCGAAGCTTCGACATGAGGTCAACAAATATATCAGGTCTTGCACTGCTTGTGTTATTGCCAAACCAACCACTAAGAAACAAGGCCTGTACACCCCTCTTCCTACTTCTGACAGGCCATGGGAATCCATCTCAATGGACTACATGTCCGGCCTCCTGTCCACCAAACAGGGAAATGACTGCATTTTTGTGGTTGTTGATCGCTTTTCTAAGATAGCGATTCTGGTTGCCTGCAAGAAGAGCATCACAACAAAGGCCACTTCCAAGCTCTTCTTTGAACAAGTCTGGGTACATTTTGGAATCCCACAAACCATTGTCTCATATTATGATATGCGATTTCTCAGCACATTCTGGTCGAGCCTCTGGTCACTGTTGGACACTAAGCTCACCCAATCCATGACCTTCCACCCCCATACAGATGGCCAAACTGATGTCATACATTGAATGGTTGTGCATATCCTGCGCATGTATAATTCCAAGCACCCTCGCACATGGGATGAGATCCTTCCCCATGTCCAACATAGCTACAATCGAGCCCTGCATAGCTCAACCGACCACAACCCCTTTCAGGTGGGGTTTGGATTCCAACCATTGGGTCCCATAGATGTTGCACTTCCCCTTACGGTCACCTCAACCAACTCATCTCCTGCTCCAACTGAAGCTGACAAATCCACCCGGTTCATTGAGCGGATCCAACACATCCACCAACAGGTTCAGGATATCCTACAAAATTCCAATGAGAAGTACAAGTAGTGCCATGATCAACATCAGGTGCCACATAAGTTTCAGGTGGGCGGAAAAGTTTGGTTTCACTTGCAGAAAGAACGATTACATGAACTCATTGGAAGCTTTGCCCACTCCGTTATGGGTCATACACTATCACCAAGGTTGTGGGGGATAATTCTTTTGAGCTCAACATTTCTCCTTTCCTTGGCCTTCACCCAATGTTCAATGTAGATCTCCTTCAGCCTTATTTCCCACCATTATTGGACACCTCGGAAGTAGCAGAACAACTGACACCAACATATCTCAACCCCGAATGCATACAACATGCATCCAGTGATCATATTGTGGACACACAGATCAAGGGCACTCGACAACAAAGGATCTGACTTTATCGAGTCGTCAAAGCAGGGCAACTCTTGCACTAAGGCAAGTGGCTCAACCAGGGCCAAATTCAATAGAAATTTCCTCATTTGATGGGGGAACTCAACGCAATGGAGACCATTGCTTCCTAAGGAGGGACGATTGATCCAGGTGGATATCGGTGGCCACCCACCTTTTCCAACTGGCTCAAAACAATTTTCTGGCAATTTTGGTAATTTACTATTTTTAACAGTTTTTCGGGTCTTGAACTTCCGAAGCTGTTTTGAGGCCCTAAACGACATTTTTTGGGAAAACGTGGAGCAACATGGAAGTTACTTCGATGTTTCTCACATCAAAGTTGTAGTCCTCGAATAGATATTTTCAACGGGCTATTGTGCACCTAAAACAGAGATCATATGCAAAAGTTACGACCCCGGGAAGTTGATGTGCTAACTTACCCAAACAGGGCCCACATGACTTTTGGCGCTTTATCTCCTAGGGTTAGGTTTTTGGATGTCTAGGGTTTTTGACATTCCTGATTATTGTAAAAGGCCTTCAAAGCCTCATTGTAACCATATTCTTGTGAATGAGTGCAACCGTCACATCTCTTCTCAGAGATAAGCCGCCACCATTCTAGCAAGCTTGTTTTCCGCTGCATTTTACAGTTTCAACTTATTTCCTTATTGAATAGAAAACCCATTTACTATATCTCTGTTATTCTGTGTTAAGCATTTGTTAATAATTTGTAGTCATTTCGTTCTGCTCATAAAATCCAGATCACTAGATGGAGACATTGTTATCACCAAATTTGACCTTATAAATCCGAGTATTAATCTATAATACATATTCATGGATATCATTTGGGGTGAGCTCATTGTTGCAGAGTTCACTATTCAGTATCGACGTTTCGTGAGTACATTACATGGTGGATTGGTTAGTCAAGCTACTGATATAACATCGAAAATTTATTGAGTGCCCTTCAAACTTGGCACATGGTCGTGTGCCTTTATTATTCAAGAATAGATAGATGGATAGAGTTCAGACATGTTACTCATCGATACATGTAGAGGATATATTAGGGGTACATATGGATAAGTGATTCAAGAGAGTAGGTGCCCCATACTTATAGTTTCAGTGCAATATTCATTAATGTGAGTATGTGAGGTTGAAAATCCCCAAGGGGTGTGATCATAGTGGGTTTGCAGTGTCATATTTTGCATGATCTAATCATAGTTTTGGACACCCTTTGGGGAGATATGCATGGGTTCTTTTTCTAGGAAAATATGAGAAGATGCTACTTTTAGCAAATTTTATAGTGCATTTTGATGGTTGATCTGATTTCATATTTGAGGACCCATTTGGAGGATTTGACTATAGTGTGAATTTCATTAGATTAAGATGATGTGATATTTTTAACAATCACCGGACATTTGGGGATCCAGTTTGATGAGCAACGTCAGTGTCCGATTTCAAGGCATTTCAAGAACTTCGAATTTTTAGGAATCAATTGCATTGTTTCATTGTATATATTTAGCTCAGTGGGCCTGCATGGAGATATTGATTATTTTTGGATAATTTTGAGCTCTGGGAGGAATTCATATGACCATAGTTGATTAGTGCTTGGCCTAGAGGAGATTAGATTGCTATTTTAAAAGTCTCTCCCTAAAATTAACCTGGCTTATCATACTATTTTTAATCTTCACTTATCCCATAACCTAGGACTTAATTTTAGGGGATTATCTCATTATAAAATTCGTAGGGTCTATTTTAGGCATGAAAATAGTGCATTAAAAGAAGATATTTGCTATATATAAGTGTAGTTTATCTTATGGGTGGTTATTATGAAAGGAGGGGGATATTTTGGAGTGGTAGTTTCTTCATACATATACTGTTTTCACTAAAAACGAGTGTTATATTTAGAGACAACTATTTTTACATATTTTTTATTTTCTATCTAATCCTTTCTCTCCCTCATTCTTTTCTCGAACTGGTTCTATATATTGTAACAAGCAAGGAGAAGTAAAAAAGAACTTTGTTGTGTGAGATCTTGGGCTTCTTTTCTTGTGCTTTCTTCTTCCCCTTCTCATTTGCTTCTTTTTCCCATAGAGATTGTGATTTGTAGTTAGTGTGGAGTATCTGTGGTGGTGATTGATTTTGTTGGGTTGACTAGTACTATTTCATTCACCAAAGTTGATTTGTAGCTTGAAGCGTTGTTGCCCAAACTTCTTAGAACTTTGTTCTTCCTACAACTTTTGATAGTATAGACACATGGTTTTGTTGATGACTACTACATGTTTTTCATTCGCAGAAATTCTATTTTCTTATACTTTCATGTGTTATTGATTTCATACTTGACACGGCTTGAGTGAATAAACCCCAAGTTACTTTTTACCCGATTCACTTTCTATCTTTTCTTTTTCTTTAACTCCATAGAAGGCACTAGTTATTGATTAAAATCTTAAAATATTTTGTTTTTCACGTTTTAAATGAATTTTCATATCAAGCAACAAACACTTTGCATCTTAGGCATATTAGATTATGCATATAGGTCATTTTTCATTTTGTTTTAGTCACATTATAGCAAGATTAGATCACGGTAAGATTATGTTTTGTTGCAGAAATATACATAAACTTCACATTTTTCTGGGCTCCCATGCATTAAAATCATAAAAACAAAAAAAAAAAAACTAAAAAAAACTAAAAAGACATTAAAAATAGCCTTTAAATTCCTAAAAGGAGTCATAATCAACCATTGTATTTTCTATTTTCACACTTAGAAAAGCGTGTTTTAATTATTATAGTTGCATTGGGTTGTGTGCCCAACTTCATATTAAGCTTTTGCATCGGTTTTTGTCTCATTTTCAGCCACAAAATATAAATTATAGTTTGATTGCTGTAAAAAACATTTTGTTACTTTATTGACACCTGTTTCAAAGCATAATTGCATTATGTTTTTCCATTTCAATCATAGACCAAGATTGCATCATTTTCAATGCATTTGCTTTAGTCCTTAAATCATCTATAACTTGTTGTTTTTCACATTTTAAGTGCATAGTTGGTTAGGGAAACTAGTTGTGATTTTGATTTAAGTTTCACTAATCATTTATTGCATCATAGTTTGACTCCTAAATTCGTCTAGGAATCTTCCCCCGTGGTTAACAAGCATTAACCCAAACTGCAAGAAAAAAGTACATAGAGACAATATACTATTTCTAATTGCCTTGGAACCTGATAGTTTCAAGTGATATCAAGTCCCTTTACTTTTGATTATTATCATTGAGAAGCGTTCTTAAATATGAGCTTACTAAAATTAAGTGACAAATCCCTTATTAAATTTTTATTGTCAGAATAATATAACTACATACATAAATAATAAAGTAAAAATAACATATATTTGATAATTTTGCATTGAAAACAATTATGAGGACAATTATGAAATAGGGCATTTATAATGTACTATTATTAATATTATTAATATTAAAAATAATGATTCAATATTTAACACTATTAATATATTAAATAAAGTTGAGATTAGATTTACTTTGTTGACATCAGATTTACTTTTATAGCTAGTCATTCCTCTAATGACATAAATTACCTCGAAGTGTTAATACAATATAGTCTAACATGTAATTATAATATTTAATTGTAATATCTGAATAGATATAGCTTATAAGGTTAACATATGGTATTTTTTAATAATTATTTGTTCACATATTTTATATATTAAATAATAAGGTTATGTTTTACTTGTTTAGTTCATCTTTTTAAAGCTTATTTAGTGTTGAACTTATCACTCGAAGAATAATGGATGTATTTTAAATGAATCTACAATAATTTAAAATGATTATTTATTTTTGATCTATATCGGAGAAACTAATTCTTCAATTTTATGATCCATCTATTAAGAACTATGTGATTAGTTTCTTTTGGTTCTTACCCTCTCAAAATCATCTAGTTGATCTATCAAGCAATGCCAATGACATGTACAAACTGGATTATATGATTTTTTTTCCAAGGAAAAAAATTAATAATAAACATTTATTCCATTTATATTAAACATCCTCTCTCACTCTGGTACTAATGGCATCATCCCTCACTTTGGTACAACTTGAGTGGGCCTAATGGTTAAGAATATGTGTTTCTTCCTAGGAGGTCACATGTTCAAATCTAAAAGGGGGTAAGGTATGTACACATATGTAGACTTTAGTAGTCAAATCATTGTGTAGAGGGGGTCCCTTGTCCCACAAACAAGGGGGTCTCATACCCCAATTTAGTGTTTGGCTTGGTCGTGACCTTAAAATTGGATTATTGCTATTGTTATTACTAATATAGTTTAGAGGTGCTTGTGAGTTACTTTGATTGTGATTATTGTCTTTGCAATGCTTATAAGTGCTTGTGAGTCACTTTGATTGCGATTGTTGTCTTTGCACAATGGCATATCATTTTTCATGATTTCATCCTATGTTAATATAATTATCAATTGAGCATATATCATGCAATTTAGAACCTAAAAATAAGGTTAAGCGTTGAGAAATAACAAAGTTATCCTATATCAAAGGTTGGAGATTGGTATTAGTTAAGTTATACTAGGTTATATATTTTTTTCTTTCCATGAAGCATTTTTTTGGGAAATCTTTTGGGTGCTTCTCACATTTTGTGAATAGCCTTGGGGTGGGTAAATGATACTTAACCCAAATGCCTTGTATGAATTTGACCTCATAACCTCCTTAACCATTACAACTTCAACATAGCAAGTTAAACCACTTGAATTAATCCTTAAAACTTAATCCTTAAAACTTATGCTTGATTATATTTACAAATGAAATTTATACAAATAAGTTATACTTCATCACATAAATTCACTACTATTAATAATTACATTGGAAAGTTTGTGAGACACTTAATACTAATAATAGTTATATTGGAGATTTTATAAGATACTATGTACAAAAGGATGACAATAAAATAGTAATGAAAAAGTGAAAATGATGATACACATCCCAATGATAAAGCATTTATATGGTCATTGTTTCATACTAGAGAGGGTAAATCTCATTCAATGGAGACCCAAAGATGCACATAGGGTAGTCATCCCCCATATGTTGCACGTGTACAAGTGGAGAGAGCTGTCTTGGGAGTGCCATGTGAAAATAAACATGGAGCATGGGGTGGAATTTAGTTGTACTGCTTTGCTCGCTTAATTACACATTGTATTATTTGTAAATTCAACATAATAATGAACTATGTATCCATGTCACTAAAATCCATGCAAGTTGATTTGATGGTGTTGCATGTTGTACGAGTTTTATCCTCTCCCATTTCATACCAATCATGATAATTTATATTTTGGTTTTTAAACCAAAATGATTTTGACTCCCTTGGGAGATGTGCAAATATTATTATTTCTAGATTAAAATCAATTTACATGTTGTCACATAGATATGATATATGTACAAATCTATTTATCTACATTTTGTTTTGTAAAAACTATAATTTAATAATCTTCTTATTTTTTATAAGGAAAAACAAATTAATATGTATCTAGGCTTATGGACAGACTGTAATAGTGTTAATATGTTCAATGCCAATGTGGCCATCTTTGGGATACTTTGAAAAAAAAATTATATTAACATTAATGAAAAATCAAATATTCATGTTTTAACCTCTTTATATACATATATATATATATATATATATATATATATATATATATATATATATATATATATATATTCTAAGACACTACTCATTAAATGTCAAAATATGAATTTTACAAGCCAAAAACCATATATTGGTTTTGTTGCCTTACAATGTTTAAAGAGGGGCCACCTTCTTGTAGTTTCCTGATTTGATGATCATGTAAGTTGGCGACTTGCCCTTTTGTACAACTCTGTTTATCTACATTTTGTTTTGTAAAAACTATAATTTAGCAACCCCATTTTTTGATAAGGAAAAACAAATCGGTATGTATCTAGGCTTATGGATAGACTGCAATAGTGTTAATATGTTAAATGCCAATGTGGTCGATCTTTGGGATACTTTGAAAAAAAAAATTATATTAACATTAATGAAAAATCAAATATTCATGTTTTAACCTCTTTTTTTTATATTTTCTAAGACACTACTTATTAAATGTCAAACTATGAATTTCACAAGCCAAAAACCACATATTGGTTTTGTTGTCTTACACTTCTTAAAGAGGGGCCACTTTCTTGTAGTTTCCTGATTTGATGATCATGTAAGCTGACGACTTGCCCTTTTTTTACATTTTCTATTCTTTATTTCAATCCAACTATTCCATTATTTTAAGAATGACGGAGTCTAAAATAAAATTGATTGCATTTATTTATTTGGACTGGTTAAAACTTGTTCTTTTCCTATTCAAATTGTTTTATTCATGCCTCCTCTTCGCCATCACAAGGGAGCAACTAGGCAAGGAGAGGAGAGGAAAGGGGTTTAACTTTTTAGACATATTTGTATTAGTGTCTATGACACATCAATTAGTGGGAGGGCTGGGGTCATTTGTAGAGGTCACATGATCAAGTGCCACTGAAGCCTTTTTAGTGTCATCGCCTCTTTCCAAAAAGTGAGTTTGTTGTTCTTCCATTTTTTTTTTAATCTTGAAAAACCTTTTCTTTTGGGGAATATATTGTGACATGCCCATGCTTGAAATTGAACTTGCAATGGAAAGAAATATACTCATAATCTAATAGTTGTGCCTAGGTGTGGTTCTTGCATCCCTATACAATTTATCTAGAAGTTTTTTTCTCAAATCAACATAAATGTGTATACGGGAAAATATTTTGTTTGTCACCCCTTAGTTTTTGAATCCAAGGTAATAAAGTTACCTAAAGTGTTTTTAATGGGCACATGAAATTGTGTTGCTCTAGTTTTAAGGGGGATATTAAGCAATGTAACCCAAATTAGTACCTCTAAGGATGAATCCAAAGGTGGATTAAAACCAAGAAAATATGAATTTGTAAACATGTCAACTTTGTACATAAAACAAGGGCCATTATCGACAATCCATGCTTGGTCCAAGTTACTCAAAGAGAGTCCAAAACAAAACTTCGAGTGCACAAATGAATCAGGGAAAATTCATCCAAGAAAGAAATCCTAGATTCATAAACCCTCAACTAAAGATTTTTAGTGTTTTACATAAGCCATTTAACCTACAAATGATCTCATCATTATTTCAAAAAATAATACGCTCTCTCGTTGAATTATAGAAGAATTTTTTTTGAAATTGGATTGAGGTTGCCTTATCCACATAGAGGGATGGGATATAAGTTGTTGCAGAGGGTAGGGTAGAGTCATTGCACATTGAACTAATAACAACCTTAGCACTACTCAAGCATGTTCATGATGTACAAGACTGTCTTTAAAATAAACTAATTTAACTTGGATAGCCCCATCAGATAGGAAAGCTTTCAATGCTACAAAGGAAGAGGCCAACCCTTAACTCTTAGAGTCATCACTATGTTGCACAGTGGGAAACTTCATACATTGAACAATCCGACTATGAATAAATTACGAGAGATTGCTTTGTGTTGAAGAATGAAAACCACCACTAGGGATAGATTTGAATATTGTCATTGTAAACTTGAGTTTGAAAATACAGAAGGAAATAACAATTTAAGAAAACTTTAACCAGATCAAACTCTTGACACTCTAATTTCACTAAAGATATATGACAATCCAATCGCAACGCTAAATGAAGAAGTTTTTTTAAAAATAAATCACAATAAAGAAACATTTCATGAGTGTTACTATGGGTAGTGGTACTTTAATGAGTGTCAGTATGGGTGGTGGTAACTTAATATGTTTTATCTTGAAATTTCATGAGTGTTACTATGAGTAGTGGTACCTTAATGAGTGTCACTATGGGTGGTGGTAACTTAATATGTTTTATCTTGAAATTGCAGTGATAACTTAATATGTTTTATCTTTGCATTTATTTAATAAAAGACTTATTTATTTGTTTTTATGTATAGTAAGTTTTAATAGAGAAGAAATATTATTGAGTATAATAATGGTATATTATTAATAAATAAATATTTGAAATTAAATATTAATTAATTTATTACATTTATTAAATTAATATTGTTTTATAAGTAAAGAATATAAGAGAGTTTTAATATTTAGTTCAATCCATTCGAGTTAAATTTTTTTTGGGTATTTGACTAATTTTTTTATTATTAATAAATTCTCAATTTTAATTCCTTAAAATAAAACACATTAATCTATATTAATGACTTTAATAAGAATTCCATACACAAATGTAGGAAAACATTTTTTGATATACAATTTGAGCGGGTCTAATGGTTAAAAACATTGTTTCCTCCTAAAAAGTCACATGTTCAAATCATCCAGAGAGAAGAGAAGTAGGGTATGTGTGAAAAACCTTAAGGAAGTAGAATTTTTCAAAGGGAAAATTCATGGAAGGTCGCTCGGTGTGTGACCCCAGGAGCCTAGTCTCACCAATGGAGAAAAAGGGTTCAAAACCCCTTAAGTCACAAACTCTAGAACTTCGAACGGAACTCCATAGATTCGCTCTCTGTCGCATGTTCAGAAATGAAAGGAGACACTTTGACAAGATGAAAAATCAGATCCCCTTCCGATAGGAAATCGATTACCCTCGTCACACTCACGAAATCAGTGATGAAAGGACTCAATCAGAAAGCTGAGTAGAGTCATGGATACTGAAGGGAAACTTTATCATTAGGAGATAAGCTTTTGATTGATGGTTGAGGGCCCAAACCTCTCCACGATATTACGGACACCAAAAAATCTCATTCTCAAATGATGGAATTCAATGGCAACCGAAAGGATAGGGATTCAGAAGGACCTGGAAACCTTAGTTGGGGAGGACATATATGACAAAATCACAAGGAGAGGGACATTCAAGCTTCTCTCATCTTCAAAGACAAAGAAATATTCAATGAGCTTAAAGGCCCGTTTGTCCCCAGTCCAGAAGAATCGAGAAACAACAAGGAGAATTTGATTTATCAGGGTCTAAAGAAGAAAATCTCGATGATAAAAATAGAGAAGAAAGATTGAAAATACATCTCAAGTCAGAGGTGATTTGAGAGAGAATGATATGATCTACAGAAACAACTTTGATATGACACCTAACAAGGATTAACTTAAAATGACAAGTCGTTCCAGGAATGGATACAAAAGGTATGGAGGAGCTCTTCAGTTACCTCCCTTAAATTTTCCTATCAGCTAGAGGTTACATCACCTTGGTCTTCACGATTAAGGAAGACAAAGATCGAATTGGAAGATGCCTCTTTTGGTTGTATGACAACTACCATCGACTGAGCAACTTAAAGCCATGGTTCGATCCATTAAAGGGAGAGGAAAATGTCTCTTACTTTGGGTCAAAATGCCATTCCTTCCAATCAAGCTATAAACCTAGAAATAAGTCTTTATAGTAATAAGAAATGCAATAGGGAGATTAATCACTGCGGATGAAAAACGAGTATGGTATGTTCTCATACAATAGTGGAAAAAGTATGTGTGGAAATAAATAAGGTAGAAGGGTTGTTACACTACATTGACATTTTGGAAGATGGATTAGAGCAAGGACAAGCTATTGATTATGCTAAGCTCTCCTTTAGGTGTTATAAATACAAGGTCTATAGCCATATCAAAAATATTTGTCCAGATAGATGAGAAGAAATTATCCTTGATTTTAACACAATGATGTTGGTAAAGTCTGGCTACGGCACACAAACTCTCAAAGGTTTTGATGGGGAAAATCTCAAGTAACTCCTCGAAGGGTGGTGTGTAAAGAAGGCCACTCCTTTACAAGAGATAATGGTAAACAAGGAGATGATGGGATCAATAGGAACAATGGGATCAAGAAGAAATTTGCTATATATAAGTGTAGTTTATCTTATGAAAGGAGGGGGATATTTTGGAGTGGTATTTTTTTCATACACTTCTGTAAAAACGAGTGTTATATTTAGAGACAACTATTTTTACATATTTTTTACTTTCTATCTTATCCTTTCTCTCCCTCATTCTTTTCTCGACATGGTTCTATATATTGTAACAATCAAGGAGAAGAAAAAAAGAACTTTGTTGTGTGAGATCTTGAGCTTTCCTCTTCCCCTTCTCCTTTGCTTCTTTTTCCCATAGAGATTGTGATTCATAGCTAGTGTGGAGTATCTGTGGTGGTGATTGATTTTGTTGGGTTGACTAGTATTGTTTCATTCACCAAAGTTGATTTGTCGTTCGAAGCGTTGTTGTCCAAACTTGCCAAAACTTTGTTCTTCCTACAACTTTTGATAGTATAGACACATGGTTTTGTTTATGACTACTACATGTTTTTCATCCGCGAAACTTCTATTTTCTTAGACTTTCATGTGTTATTGATTTCATACTTGACAGGGCTTGAGTGAATAAGCCTCAATTTATTTTTTACCCAATTCACTTTCTATCTTTTCTTTTTCTTTAACTCCATAAAAGGCACTGGTTATTGATTAAAATCTTAAAATCTATTGTTTTTCACGTTTTAAATGAATTTTCATATCAAACAACAAACACTTTGCATCTTAGGAATACTAGATTATGCATATAGGTCATTTTTCATTTTGTTTTAGGCACATTATAACAAGATTAGATCACGGTAAGTTTATGTTTTGTTGCAGAAATATACATAAACTTTACATTTTTCTTGGCTCGCATGCATTAAAATCATAAAAAATAAAAAAATACCTAAAAAGACATTAAAAATAGCCTTTAAATTCCTAAAAGGAGTCATAATTATCCATTGTATTTTCTATTTTCACACTTAGAAAAGCATGTTTTAATCATTATAGTTGCATTGGGTTGTGTGCCCAACTTCATATTAAGCTTTTGCATCGGTTTTTGTCTCATTTTCAGCCACAAAATAGAAATTATAGTTTGATTGCTGTAAATTTTATTTTGTTACTTTATTCGCACATGTTTCAAAGCATAATTGCATTATGTTTTGTCATTTCAATCATAGACAAAGATTGCATCATTTTCGATGCATTTGTTTTAGTCCTTAAATCATCTACTACTTGTTGTTTTTCACATTTTAAGTGCATAGTTGGTTAGGGAAACTAGTTGTGATTTTGATTTAAGTTTCACTAATCATTTATTGCATCATAGTTTGACTCCTAAAGTCATCTAGGAATCTTCCCCCTTGGTTAACAAGCATTAACCCAAAGTGCAGAGAAAGAGTACATGGAGACAATGTACTATTTCTAATTGCCTTGGAACCTGATAGTTTCAAGTGATATCAAGTCCCTTTACTTTTGATTATTGCCATTGAGAAGTGTTCTTAAATATGAGCTTACTAAAATTAAGTGACAAATCCCTTATTAAATTTTTATTGTGAGAATAATATGACTGCATACATAAATAATAAAGTAAAAATAACATATATTTGATAATTTTTGCATTGACAACAATTATGAAATAGGGCATTTATAATGTACTATTATTAATATTGTTAAAAATAGTGATTCAATATTTAGCACTATTAATACATTAAATAACATTGACATTAGATTTACTTTTATAGTTAGTCATTCCTCTATTGACATAAATTGCTTCGAAGTGTTAATACAATATAGTCTAACATGTAATTATAATATTTAATTATAATATCTGAATAGATATAGCTTATAAGGTTAACATGTGGTATTCTTTAATAATTATTTGTTCACGTATCTTATATATTAAATAATAAGGTTATGTTTTAATTGTTTAGTTCATCTTTTTAAAGCTTATTTAGTGTTGGACTTATCATTTGAAGAATAATGGATGTATTTTAGACAAATCTACTCAGTAATTTAAAATGGTTATTTATTTTTTTATCTATGTGGGAGGAACTAATTCTCCAATTTTATGATCCATTGGGAACTATGGGATTAGTTTCTTTTGGTTCTTACCCTCTCAAAATCATCTAGTTGATCTATCAAGCAATGCCAATGGCATGTACAAACTGGATTATATGATTTTTTTCCAAGGAAAAAAAACAATAATAAACATTTTTTCCATGATGTGATGACATCCTCCCTCACTCCGGTACTAATGGCATCCTCCCTCACTTTGGTACAGTTTGAGTGGGCCTAATGGTTAAGAATATGTGTTTCTTCCTAGGAGGTCACATGTTCAAATCCAAAGGGGGGTAGGGTATGTACACCTATGTAGACTTTAGTAGTCAAATCATTGTCCAGAAGGGTACCTTGTCCCACAAACAAGGGGGTCTCATACACCAATTTGGTGTGTGGCTTGGTCATGACCTTAAAATTGGATTAATGTTATTATTATTACTAACATAGTTTAGAGGTGCTTGTGAGTTACTTTGATTGTGATTGTTGTCTTTGCAATGCTTATAAGTGTTTGTGAGTCACTTTGATTGTGATTGTTGTCTTTGCACAATGGCATATCATTTTTCATGATTTCATCTTATGTTAATATAATTATCAAATGAGCATATATCATGCAATTTAGAACCTAAAAATAAGGTTAAGCGTTGAAAAATAACAAAGTTATCCTATATTAAAGGTTGTAGATTGATATTAGTTAAGTTACACTTGGTTATACTTTTTTTTTTTCCATGAAGCATTTCTTTAGGGAAATCTTTTGGGTGCTTCTCACATTTTGTGAATGGTACTTGGGGTGGGTAAATGATTCTTAACCCAAGTGCCTTTGATGAATTTGATCTCGTGACCTCCTTAGCCATTACAACTTCAACATGACAAGTTAAACCACTTAAGCTAATCCTTAGAACTTATGCTTGGTTATATTTACAAATGAGATTTATACAAATAAGTTATACTTCATCACATAAATTCACTACTATGAATAATTACGTTGGAGAGTTTGTGAGACACTTAATACTAATAATAGTTATATTGGAGATTTTGTAAGATACTATGTATAAGAGGATGACAATAAAATAGTAATGAAAAAGTGAAAATGATGATACACATCCCAATGATGAAGCATTTATATGGTCATTGTTTCATACTAGAGAGGGTAAATCTCATTCAATGGAGACCCAAAGATGCACATAGGGTAGTCATCCCCCATATGTTGTATGTGTACAAGTGGCGTGAGCTATCTTGGGAGTGCCATGTGAAAATATACATGGAGTATGGGGTGGAATTGAGTTGTATTGTGTTGCTCGCTTAATTACACATTATATTGGTTGTAAATGCAACATAATAATGAACTATGTATCCATGTCACTAAAATCCATGCAAGTTGATTTGATGGTGTTGCACGTTGTATGAGTTTTATCCTCTCCCATTTCATACCAATCATGATAATTTATATTTTGGTTTTTAAACCGAAATGATTTTGACTCCTTAGGAGATGTGAAAATATTATTTCTAGATTAAAACCAATCTACATGTTGTCACATAGATATGACATTTGTACAAATCTATTTATCTACATTTTGTTTTGTAAAAACTATAATTTCACAACCCCATTTTTTTATAAGGAAAAACAAATTAGAATGTATCTAGGCTTATGGATAGACTGCAATAGTGTTAATATGTTCAATGCCAATGTGGTCCATCTTTGGAATACTTTAAAAAAAAAAAAATTATATTAACATTAATGAAAAATCAAATATTCATGTTT
>ML785881.1:87886-101992 GCA_009831015.1 Picea engelmannii
GTGCGCCAGAGCGGGATGTTACAAGGTTACCTTCCTAACTTAGTTCAAGAATACATGATGGATCATAAGCTGCAAATAGAAAGTCAGTCTCTAGATTCTTTGCATGATATAATTGTTAGAACTATTTAGAGCCAATGTATTTAAAAGAAGTCTCCAAAGGCCCTTAAAAATCATTAGATGTTTATTAGAAAGCATTGTAATGGTTTCCCTGAAACTTATGCATTTGGTTGTAAGGCTAAGAAAGATTCTTTTGTTTGTTCTTGCAAGAAGCATCCTCTTAAAAATAATATCAGTAAGGGTATTTTTCTAGTTTTCTCTCACATCCATCAAAGAGAAGGATGAACTACAATTTTCACGGGTCCAACGAGAAAAAGGGAACCAAATGTTTCATTTGCAAGCAAAAATGGCATTGGGCATCCAAGTGTTCATAGAAGAATTAGTCAAAATTTGGCAATAAGGTTGTAACCATATTTTCTGCAACAATGGATCCTGCTGAATGGGATATTATCTCCCATCCTCCTTCTAATTTAAAAACAAAGATAAGTTTTCTTTTAAATTGTATTGATTCAACTTCTCTATCACCGAACTTTCTCCTCAACATTGTTTTCTTATTTGTTAAAATTCTACGACGATAATCATCAGAGGATGTTATTCTTTCTCAACTCAATGCTCTTCAATTCAAAAAATCCTTTATTTCAACCTATCACTTCAATCATCAATCTTACTTGGATTATTAAATATCATGGATTTAGTCCCAACTCTTTAACCTACGCTTGTGGAACATGGTGATTTTTGAAGAAACAACTTCTGAACCACCTTCCAAATCTATGTCTAGGTTATTGAGTCAACAATATCATACTTATTATTTTTCTATCCCACTAATGGATACTCATTATAGACACCAAAGGCACCATCATCCAAAATTCATCCAACTTAGAATGCATAAAAACAAAGCGCAGTGAAAACAACCTTGCTACAAAAAAATATTCAAGAGAAGAAAATACTTTTGGCTAAGTTGGAAGAAGGGTTAGAACAAGATCAAGCTAAATTGACAAGACCATTAGAGCAAGAAGGCTCGCCCATAGTATCAGAATTAGAAAATGAATATGAACATCATATAGAAGCAATTTCTCTCTCCCATGTCCATGAAGAAGATTTTGAGCATTTTCCCACATAACAGATAGATAATGATTGTCTAGAAAATCCTTCTCAATGTTTAAGAATGCTAGGATTAAAATATATATTGATCATTATCGTTACTTTCAAGTTCCTTAGTTATAAATCATATCAACTTGAAGATCAGGTCAACACTAGATCAATGATCTCATGTGCTCAATATAATGCCATCCCTAAATATCTATGAGAACCTCATGATATCAGATTTAGATCCATTAATCATGAATTGATATTTATCAAGCATAAGGTTGCGAATATTTGTATTACGATTCAAGGGAAAATAACCTTTTGTTCATTATTGGCTTATGATTCTAGTTGTACGTGATTTTTGTAAATAGTTTCTTAGCATTTGTTATTTCAAAGAATAATGTGACATTTCACATTCATGGCTGACCAATTTAGACTATTTCAAAGTCTAATTATGAAGAAAAGGTTAGAATAGATCTTCAAGAAGAGATACAAGTGCTACCTACCTCATGTAAAAGTTAATGAAGATAAAAAAGGTAGTAAAACATGCAAAACTTCATGGCCAATTGATACTCCAACAAGTGGTAGACAAAATCAAGCAACAATGCACCTTAGAACTCCCAAATGATTTTTGGAGCCGAAAGCAACATTTTGTTGATCTACCACATAAAGAGAATTGTTGAGGAAAAGGTATAGAATACCTTACTCAATCATTTTCATATATTTCCTGGCTAGGACAATATAGTTGGGAATGTCACCCAGGGTTTATAGCCTCAAAACTTTTACTCAATCCACAAGTATTAATTACAAAGGATCAAGGCTGATTTTATGATTTATATTTGTAACAATGTAAAAATAAAAATTTAAACAAAGTTAGGTGAATGTATACATATTTTACATTGAAGTAAACATGGATTCAAAATCAAAAGGAAGAACCAAGTCACGAAAACACATGTATGCGACATAACAATAATCTAATTTTATTTCATGTTGAGATACAAAACTATATTTCTCTTTTACAAACCCCTACGAGGGTATGGATCAAAGTCATATTTAGGAGTCTATGATGGGCACCATACAAAAATACCCTGACAGTGAAATAAAATGAAACTAATGATCTAGATCAGCTTGCCACAAAATGTTGCCACTTGACTTTGCAAGATATTCTTTATTAGCCATGAAAATTAATTCATAAACAAACAAGAGTACACAGACTATCAAGGATAAATTAAACACCTTTAAAACAAGCTTCCGAAAGGTATGATTCAGTTTTGAATCTTGTTGCCTTCAATAAGACCCTACTTTCATCAAGAGGATTAGGCTTTCAAGTAAACTGAGAAATGAATGAAAATTGAAGCTATCTCACTAACTAGAGAGAAAACCTTAGTGTTGTAGTTCCCTTTTCTACTCTCCTCTTGTCTTCTCCTCTCATTGAACCTTTATTCTTTCTCAATAAGTTGAGGTAGTTCAACTACTTTCTTTAGTTAAGTCAAATTAACTTAACAAATTAGTTTGGGAATAAATAATTAATAATAGTATATAAATAAGAGTCTAATTAATAATAACTAAATAGGTGGGTCCCCTTGTGACTCCCATCATTCTCTTTGCCAATCATCAAATATATAATACAAAATCAATCATTTAGATCATATAAGACCCTTGTAGCTCCCATGGATATCATTTAAGTTGAATATTTAAATATCAACAAAATTTAAGACCATATCCCAAAATAATATATCCATCTTATCCACAAAAAATATCCAAAATAAAGCTTGTTGTCCAAAATATGTTGAAAATCATGAAACATTGTCTTCATCACTGAATCACATAAAAAACATTAAAACCCATATTTGTTGTTGTGTGAGGCATATTTCCTCTTCTCACTTCTGTCTCCTCTTAACTTTTCTGGGGTATCCCTTGGTTGGTTAGATCCTTGGGGTTGTATTGCGTTGATCACATGGGAGAAATCATCTTTTAGGTGGAGACGTAAAGACATGGATTTAGAAGACTTTGTGGATGAACTGGAGGGGGAAGCCACTTTTTTTCCGTTATCTAGTACAAGTTATGGGACGCCAATTTTCATTCTCTTGTTGGCATGCAAAGACTACACTGGTGAAGCAGCATGGGAAATTTGTGCATTAGGATTAACTGGAGGTGGTGGTGGTGGTAATGGCAATGAGGTAGTGGGCCAAACACGGCGGTGAGAAACATGATGATTGAAAATTTCTTTCCAGCCATGATTTGTGGGAGGTTCGATTTGCATCGACACATGTGGGGGAATAGGAATGTTGGGAAAATTATGAGGTTGTTGAAAAGGGGGCCTTTCAGGTCAAGGATTCAATATCCCATGGCCTACCAAGTTAAAGAACCCAGCTTGAAACAACTGGTTCAACTCTTGCGGATCAACATCAAAGTGAATAGAAAAGTGAGGCCTCATATGACCTCGATGCCAGTTACCCCTGCCTCTGTTATTTCATCCATTACTGCCCCTGCTGAAAAAACTCATCCTGTAACAATAATTAGTCAGTCATGAAGTTCTTAATAACCCATAAATGAAAATCCACTTAAATAAATCAAGAGTTGGCTCTATAATTTACTACAAGACACATGCAATCCATCCATAAAAATACCATTTATTAATTTCCACACGAACAGGGAATTGATAGGGTTATTGAGAGTATGGAGGGATTGTATTTAACACAAAGTGATATCATGGAGGGGAAATATTTACGAATATTGTTCAAGCAATAAAAAAACAATCAACTGTGTATCTAAACATATCCCATAATACCAATCATCAATTAACTTCCACATCATTTCTTCTCCATTTCCATACAAACCTTTGTTAAAATGAGTACCACGGAACAAAGAGTGAAAAAAAAAATTGGGAAAATAAGGGGAGTGTATTTTGCGTAAAATGGTATAATGGAAGGGAATCCCATGGATATTGTTCTAATATATCAAAAAATTCCATCTTCAATGTCAATTAAAATTCAAAACCCTTTACTGTTTCAAAATTTAAATTCAACAATCTGTTTCCAAAAATTCCAAAACTGGGGTTTCACTTCAAGACTGCTCATTTGCATGTAGAAATTGCATTTCACGGTAATCATTTCATAATTTATTTCCCAATAAAAATTCAACATTAATAACACAACTTGCGCACAACAGAGTCGAGGAGACACAACATCACAATAATCACCATAATCACAACCAACAGTTGAGGAATGGACAGACTATGGTCCACGATATTAACACCAGTACATTTTAAATCACTACAGGGTTCCACAAAGTGGCCACAAAAGGGATCCCTTTGTATAACATTATTTTAACTGAAACTTCAGATAACCATGCTTCCAAATTTACCCTTCATTCTGGTTTGCAAGATTCATTCAATGCGCATATGATTCATATATAGAGGTACTCTTTCCATGTGTAATCAAACACACAAGAAGTCGTATCCTTTAAACAAACGTTTTTCAATGCTTCCATCACCCCAAATATTTCCTCTTGATAGACTGTATTACAAAAAACAATGAGTGGGCTTAATATTCTTTCTAACTTCGCACAATAGATAATCAACAAAACCCATGACCAAAAAGAGCACAAACAAGGAATTTATTAAATTTTGGGTTGACCACCTCCACACTATTTTCCAAAAACAGGGTTTGATATAAAATTATCAACAGTGATGTGATATAGGAGGATGAGCTGACCAAGTTTGAGGGGTTGTCCAAAGGGATACCTTTAACAACTTAGTACCACCATAAATTTCCACATTTTCATTTATAGAGATGATACAAGGGCGCGGGCATGATATCCATTAAAGACACACAATTAAATGACAGGCAAAGTTTCCAAAAAAACCCACAGGCCATGAGTAGTGATAACGTTTTTATCAAACAGAGAGGAATAACAAAAAGAAAACTAGAGGCAAGGCAGGCCCGAGAAATTCCCAAACAATATCCTTTTTCACAGGTAAGGCACAAAGCATCTACATACAGTAAGAAACACCCACATTTTTGATGTGAATAGTTCAAATACAAATGCCACAAAGACCAAAACTTCGCTAATAATCCATACATAGTCAAAATTTCCACATATCATAACTTTGGAAATGAACAGACAATGAGCAAACTCAAGAGCCAACAATTGACATAATTAAAGAGCAGAGCGAAATATTCATGGATGGAGCAGCAAGAAACCCCATACCTAAGTGTAAAAATGCTAAGGAGAAACAACCAAGCCTGTATATCTCTTCCACGACCGAGCAAAGTGGAACAACAACAACCAACAAGGAGCAAATGCAAAAATGGCTAGGGTGGAGGGCTCGAGGTAGGTTAGAGCGACGTGCATTTACTACACATCGTATCTACACTTACACATTCATCCATGGCTAGTACGAGCAAGCTAACCATATAACACATCAACCACTAATTCCAAATCAATTTAATGCAAGTCGAATACACCATAGTTTGCCTATGTTCAAACTTATAAATGCACCAAAAATTTTCAAGACCCCAATGTAACATACATCGAAACCTTGTTAGGTATACTATGTCACAACCTTTAGACTTCCAATTTAAATAATGTGTGCAACCCTTGGAGCATGAAATCAAGGTAGTCCCCCTACCACATACCTTATGTAAATTGAAAACTAGAGTGTAGATCCTTCATCAAACTAAATGTAGCATAGTAATATTTGTGAGAGAAATATAAGACACCATCATTTCCTCTTTAGTCACCTCACCCATAACATGTTGTAATCAATTATTTTGACAGTGATTTAAAGCAAATAAACTGTAGATCTTGTATCTCAACCAACTCATAAGCACATAAAAAAAAGTGTCATCTCTTCATCATAGTCACACAAGTCACACCAGGGGTCCCACCTATTAGTATATTATTAATATATTAGATAATAAGGTGTTGCAACTCATAAGGTACCCTATGTTTCTCTTTTGGGCATCAACAAATTGGCGACTCCATAGGGAAATCTGTTTCCAACATATTTAGAACTTAGAATGTACAGTTTCGCAGATTGGTGAATATAGATCAAATAATTATTGACCAGAATGATTATGCAACAGGGGGGGGAATATGGTTTAAGGGAAATAATGAGATGGTATTTTGGGAATAACTCATGAAAAGTGGTACGTATGAGGGGGTTTGGTCCTGTATGCATAACATTCGATCAATACATAGTAAATAGTGTTTCTTCATGTTTTAAGGAGAAACCTTCTTATATGGTCTTTTGAATCTTAGGATGGAGGGAAGAAAGGGATAGAAGAAAATAGGGAAGGAGACCAAATCATCTATCTTTCAGTAGTACTAAAATCGAAAAGCAATTTCAGTGATGTCTAAAAGGAGGACATCATGACAACTATGTAAAATTTATTGTTATTGATCAACAATACTTATATAATGGCATTGTTGTGGAAAAAGTGATCCAAAATCTATTCTTGATAAGCAGCAAAACCAAAATAGCAGAAATTTAAAAAGTAGGAATTGAAAATTCAATTGAACAAAGCAAAATAAAACAACGAAACACGAAGATATGTACAACAGTGAGTCCAATATGGTGTTTAGTAATCAAGATGGTTCCACATAATGATTCAAGTGGGAACCATTGGTACTATAAGAAAACACTCGCTCTTCCAAATCTTTTAAAAGATAAGAGTTTGTACCTAGGATAAAATCAATTTTTAAAGGACCTAGCCATAATTTTTGAAATTTTGAATGTCTTCCTCTGTCAGCATGGGATGAGTCCCAAAGTAAGACTTTCTCATTCACCTTAAATTTGACAGCTTTCACATGTTTGTTAAAGTAATTCTTTACAGTTTGTTGTCTTCTCTTTATATTTCCCAAGGAAAAATTTATTTGTTCTTCTAGGGATAATAATACATTTATCCTTTGAGGGACATTGGAAGAATTAAATTCTTCAATATGTAGCATCATCCTTAGAGATGAGAGTTCCATCTCAGTAGGAAAAATGGCTTCTTGGCCATAAACTAACTGAAAGGGGGTGCAACATGTGCTTACCTTGGTGGTAGTGTGATCTTCCTAAAGGGTGTAAGTAAGGAGGGTGTACCATTGCTGAGGTTTATCTTCGATGAGACTCTTTATGATCCTAATCAAATTTTTGTTAGTAGACTCGGCTTGCCCATTTCCTTGAGGGTAATAAGTGGATGAGGTGAAATTTTTGACTCCCAACTTGACTAGGAATTGAGTCAATTTTGCGAAAATGAAAGCAGGGCCATTGTATGTAATAATGTCCAAAGGAATGCCAAATCTGCAGAAGATAATAGTTTCTAGGAAAGAAATTACCTGTTCATCCTATGAGTGTCTAAGAGGGACAACTCCAGTCCACTTAGTGAAATAATCAGTGGTTGTCAAAATAAAAACATGCCTTGCAAAAGACAGTGGATTAATAATACCAATAAAGTCTAGGCCCCATTTAGAAAAAAGGAAAATATGGGAGAACAGGTTGTAAAGGCATGCCAGAAAGATGCTCTTTACCAACGAATTTTTGGCATTTTTCACAAGATCTTGTGAATTTATAAGAATCTCGAATAATTGAGGGAAAATAATAACCATTTCTGATGATTTTAAAAGTGGTAATTTTAGAAGAAAAGTGGCCACCAACGTTAATGACAGAATATGAAGACCTATGAGTTTCATGTAGTAATTTTTGTGCCTCCTCTTCATTTACATATCAAAGTAATATACCATCAACATATCTTCTAAACAAGAAGTCTCCTAAAATAATATACCGAGAAGATTCAAGGCAGAGTCTCCTTTTCTAATGAGGATCTAAGTCATCTGGGAACTTTTGATACTGTAGGTAATACACCATATTTTTATACCAGGGGTGTTCAACAATAGAAAGGGTTTGATTCTCAATATAAAATAGTGTTGAAAGAGGATTATCTTGATCGTCAATTTCTTCACTTGGTTTAGGATGTTCAGCTAAGTGAAGGGCTAAGTCTTGTCCCTTGATTTTTTTTGAAGTCATGATCGTCAAATCATGCTCCTGAATCTTGGCAAGCCAATGTGTAATTTTTCCCGAAAGATAAGTTTGTGAAAGCATAAACTTGACAGCAGGAAAAGGGACTTTTACCTGTGTATGTTTGCCTAGAATAAAGTGGAGAAATTTCTCTACAACTTTAACAAGAGCAAAGGCATGTTTCTCAATATAAGAGTACATGAATTCATCGTATGATAAACTTTGTCTCATGTAAGCTACAAGGTTTTCATTATTATGGTCATCACATTGTAAGAGAATAGCAAAAATTGCTTCCTCAGTGGCATTAGTGTATATGATAAAATCTTTCTCAAAGTTTGGTTTCACCAGAACAGGTGCGGAACTGATTTCCTTCTTAATCCTATTGAAATATTTTTCGACGTCATTTGTCCAAGAAAAAGAGTGATCCTTCTTTAGAAGATCATGTATTGGTTTAACCATTAAAGTGAAATCAGGAACAAACCTGCAGACAAAGTTGATAATTCCCATAAAGGCTTGAACCTCCTTTTTGGAAGTCGGGGCAAGAAGGTTCAAAATAACAATAATCCTTTCAGGATCTATGCTTATTCATGAATCAAAGATGATATGTCCAAGGAGCTTTCCCTTGGTGACACCAAAAATAGATTTAGAAGGATTTAAAGAAAAGTCGAATTTTCTGCATTGCATAATAACTTTTATAAGATGACCAAAATGATCTAATCAATTCTTCGAATAAACAGTCACATCATCAATATATATTTGGATAATTTTACCGACCAGATCGTAAAAATCTATTTGCATATCTCTTTGGAAAGTGGCACCTGCATTAGATAAGCCAAAAGGAATGCGTTCATAAGCAAATGTGCCCCAACGTGTAGTAAAGGTGGTTTTGCATCTATCAATCATTTTTACCTTGATTTGATTATATCTAGAAAACCCATCAAGTAAGGACATCATTTGTGACACTGCAACCTGTTGCAAAATATTTCCATATTAGGGAAATGAAAATGATCTTTGACACTTGCTCTATTCAATGCGAGAAAATCAACGCATAATCAAATCTGACCTGTTGTATTCCTAATAGGAACTAAATTTGAAACCCACTTGGAATATTTAACTGGAAGATTATAACAGCCTTCAAAAGTTTTTCCAGCTCCTTTCTAATAGTAGCCTCTAGCACAGGGTTAATGGGTCTTTGTTTTTTCCTAACCAATTTTATCTCTTCCTTAATAGGAATGACATGTTGTATGAGAGTAGGATCAAAACCACGAAGATCCTCTTTTGACCATGCAAAAACATCTTGAAATTCACGTAGTATTTCTGTGAATTTCCCCTTTTCTTTGTCGGAACATTGGGCACCTAGTTTAACCATCTTTGGAGATTCAGAGGTCCCAAGGTTCAAGGAAATGGTTTCACCCACTTTCCTTTTTGAATCCTCTTCCTTTTGTATCTCTTTGTTGCCTACATCACTTTTGGGATGAAGAATGCACGAGCTATATTTTCAAGGGTAGTAATAGTTTCTTTTAAGGAGTTCATACATCAGTTTTTAGAAGTATACCTGGATGACTAGACTGCATATAGTCTATTAAAATATCATGTGGAAGTGTTAAGGTTGATGTTGGAAATATGGAGGCAGTGTCAAATATCATTGAATATCAATAAATGCATCTTTGGGACACCTTTTGGAATACTATTGGAAAACATAATGTGCAAACAAGGCTTGCTAGTAGACCCTGCCAAGATTGCAGTGATTGTCAATTTACCACCACCAAAATCGGTACGCCAATTGAGAGAAATATTGGGACATACATGCTACTACAATTTTTTTATAAAAGGGTATGCACAGATCACTGTGCCAATGGAGAAATTTTTAAAAAAGAATACTAAATTCCAGTGGAATGAGGATTGTCAACAAGGTTTGGACACCCTAAAAGAAAAGATGGTAACAACACCTATCCTAGTATTCTCAGATTGGGAAATACATTCCATGTGCATGTATATGCATCAACTATAGTACTTGGAGCAATTATGGTGCAACCAAGAGCAGTGGATTTGGATCATCCTATAGCATTTGCAAGCAGAAAACTATCAAAATTGGAGAAAAACTACAATACTACATAAAGAGAAGGCCTAGATATGGTCTAGGCACTTTTGAAGTTCAAAAATTACTTATTGGGAAAGCACTTTAAGATTTTCACATATCATTCAACCCTCAAATACCTAGTCAACAAGCCAGTGTTGGAGGGGAGGATCCGTAGATGGCTATTATTTAAGAAATTTGAATTTGAAGTGATAGTCAAACCAAGGAAGCTAAATGCAGGACCTGATCACGTGTCAAGGGTAATGAATGGAGAAGAACCTACCAACTTGGAAGAAAACTTCCCTGATGTGCAGTTATTTTCATTCCAAGTAGCTGATGAATATTTTGTTGACATCATTGAATACTTGATTACAGGGACTGCGCCACAAGATTTTAACAATGCGTAGAAGAAAAATATGGTATTCAGAGCTGTATATTATCAACTGATTGCAGGACATTTATACAAAATGGGCGCAGAAAACATTTTGAGAAGATGTGTACTAGAACATGAAAGGCCTAGAATTTTGGCAGAAGCTCATGAGGGAATAGCTAGGGGACATTATGCAGCGAAATCTATCACGTAGAAGGTATTAAGAGAAGGACTATGGTGGCCAACAATTCACAGAGATGCTAAGGACTATTGTCGGAAAAGTGATGTCTGTCAAAGGATTGGTAAACCTAATAGAAGGGATGAGATTCCCCTAAGACCACAAGTAACTTTGCAGATATTTGAAAAATGGGAAATAGAATTTGTGGGGCCAATCCATCCACCAACAAAAAGGTCAAGAGCGAGATATATCATTACTGCAACATAATACTTAACAAGATGGGAACAAGTAGCACCAGTCAAATATTGCAGCGCAGAGACATCATAACACTTCTTGTTTGAGCAAGTGATCACTAGATTTGGTCGTCCAAGGATTTTGATGAGTGACCAAGGTTCTCACTTTATCAACAATACTATCAAGGCTATGACTGAGGAGTTTGAAGTATATCATCAAAAGAGTACACCATACCATCCTAAAGCAAATGGAATAGTAGAAGCCTTCAATAATATCGTGGAGAATGCTCTAACAAAGATATGCAATGTCAACAGGGATGATTGGGATTTGAAGATACTAGTAGTACTATGGGCATACAAGACTACATGTAAAAATATGACAGGACAGACACCATTCAAATTGGTGTATGGGTAGGAAGCAATAGTACCATTAGAATTCCTGGTACCCAGTCTACGCGTAGCAAGAATTACCAAAATAACAGAAAGAGGCGCAGTAAAGGAAAGTCTCAATCAACTAATGGATATGGAAGAAGATAGGATTCTGGAAATATTTCACCAAGAGGTATGGAAAGCAAGAGATAAAGCTTGGCATGACAGACATGTTATCTTCCAATAAAATTTCATTTTATTTAAGCCTTAGGTGGTTTTTGAGTATTTTTTTTCCTTAGTCATTCAACATGGTATGTCCTTCATTGAGTCTAGTCATCAAGTCTTGGTCATGTCAAACGATGTTGATAGATTACTAAGTGGTCATCAAGTTCATTGTCCTAAATTTTATGGCTAAAAGTCAAGTTATTTATATCCTAAAAGTGAGTTAGGGATTATAAAGAGTCGGTTTTGGTCCTTAATGATCCATCATTTGTTGTCAAGTCATGATTTGACCTTTGTTCTATAATTACTCTCCATGATGACGAGTTCGTAGAACACTTGATCACTTTTGTACGTAAAGCGCTACCAACTCAGGGGGAAAAATATTTGTTTTGAAATTTGAAAACTTTCGAAGTGAAAATGTATATCAAGAAGGTTTTAAGGTTCTTAGATCATCATCAATGTCTTGAGACCCTCTTCTAAAGCTGCATCTCACCATCAAAGAAAAATTACTAAGGTTTGCAAGAAACAAAGAAAGTTGTTTGTCCTTACAATTTTCTTCTAATTTTCTCTTTGCAGAAGTGTTTACAACAGGTATTCATGCATCCAATGGATCCAAGGAAATACCCCATCCCTAGGAAGAGGTCAGGCTCTATGGTTATATTCGAGCCCATTGATACCACTCTGATCGAACAAAACCCTAACCATGTGGACTCCTTCAAGTGCATGGGATGTTGGAGGTTTCGTCGTAAGCTCAAAAGATATCATCTGGAGGTTTTAAGAGAATTTGTACATAATTACAGGGATGGTAATACATAGGTTCGACCCTTGGAAATCCATTTGACAGTGGATTTGATTGCAGAAGTGACTAAGATTCCTAGGACAGGGGAACTATGGTTCAAGTCAAGAAGATTAGAAGAGGAGGACTAGTGTCAATACATGCTCAAGACTAAGCATAGGGGAGATTATTTGGTGAAGGGTGTGCCAAGGAAGTGACTGCTAGAGAAGTATGATAAGTTGTTGTTCATCATTAAGAGATTTTTTACTTGTGAAGGGAGATACAACTGTATTTTGAAATACCATTTCAAACTACTTCTCCATTTCACTGGTAAGAAAGAAATAAACTTACCTTATTTCCTTTTCATGAGTTTGCAAAGAATGATTTCATTTTCACAATGAAATCCTGATAAACTCCAAAAGTCCATTTTTCACCATGCATTATTCAAACTCATAGTCATTGAATAGTTGAAAAGGGAAGGGAAGGATTGGCCCACTTTCCTGTTTGTATCTAATTACCAAATTGACCTGCCTATTTCTCCTTCAAAGCACAAAACTCCTAGGAAGAATACTGTAATACCACAGTCCTCTGCTCCCTCTTATAAAATATTGCAGTCCTCTCAAGACCCCATTCCTCAAGAACCTCCACTTGTCCAAGTGTATAAAAGATATAAGAGAAAAAGAAAGGCTAAAGAGCTAGTCGATGAAGAACAATTAGAGCCTCCCGTGGAGCTTCCTCCAATGGAGATTGAAGATAATCCTCAGACCATCCAAGCTAAAATTGGTACACCAACTGTTAATATTATGGTAGCTGCGGGAGGTATTTACCCCCATATGTGAACCTGACGAGAATAGAAGACTCCGGAAAGCAAGAGAAACCCTAATGAGTTGGCTAATAACCCTAGACGCCTTGTTGGCTCAAGAAGAAAATTTATATTAGGCTATTAGCCTCCAAGAGAAGAAGTCAGCCAGAATTAATAATAATATATTGAACAGACACATACCCAGAAGGATAAGTCAGCCCCAACAAACTGGTAGGATTACTATAAATACAGGGCGCCAGTTCTCATTTGACAGCATCTCAGAATTGCAGTTTCCCAGTTGGTGCGCACTGTAGTTGCAGTTGGTGCGCAGGTTTGGAGGAGGGTTGCAGGTGTAGCTGCAACAACGGCTAGTTTCAGTATTGGCTTGAATATCTCTTGTCTAGGGTTTGGAACATCTGATCAGTCTTTTGTGATGCACTATCCTTGGGGATTGATGCACTACTCTTTGTTTGGCTATCCAGCCTAGGGTTTTCTTCCGGAGGAATTCTCAGGTCAAGGTTAAGGTGCTCGGAGGGAGGCTTCGGCCTGTGGTTGGGTGACGAGGGTATCGTCAATGGTAAAACGAGCACACCATATTCTATATTCTAACAGGTTATGGGACCACACCCCTTCAGTCAACCTAAAACGCTGGAAGGAAACATAGCCGCTAGATATTGAGCTCATTGAGGAACTGTCGCTAGGGTTACTAGTAGGAGCAGCTTCCAAAAGCACTACAGCTAGGGTTACCAGCAGAATCAGTTGCAGAAACCCTAAACCTCTTATCGAGGCACCTTAAGTGACGAGATTGACCTAATCTCTGGATAGATCAGTGCGCCATAGCCCAACGCATGTCTTGGTACTCTCAGAAGGCCAAGACGTGAAGTTTGGATTTCTAGTCAAATCTAGGGTTTGACCAAGTCAAGCAAGCCAT
>ML785881.1:107358-126567 GCA_009831015.1 Picea engelmannii
TATATATATATATATACTAGAATCATAAGTTTCTTTCACTGTTATTGCTCAGACCTCTGTTCATTTGTCTTTTCTTGTACTTATATTGAATGTCATATTCATTTGTTTTTGTTTACACAGTGACTAATTAATGTCTCTTAATCATTGCATTGGTAGGAAAAAATATAAGTATTCCTCTTTATTATAGTCAACCTTTCATCTATATTTTCAATATACATGATCATGCTGGTATAGTGAATGTTCCCCATCCATCTGAGTTTAAAAACCTTTGAGAAATATCTTTTGAGAGCCTTATCTTGTCTGGATATTTTTAACTGTCTTGAGTGAGGGATTTATTTAATGAGTTATTCATTTTCTGATCCATTTTCATACATTTTATTGAACATTTGATTAAGTTACCAAGCTTACTCAACTTACAAACTTGAGTGACTCTTGAAGTGATAACAAATTGGCGTTGTTGCCAGGGAAAGGAGTGAGAAGCAAGCTTCCCTAGGAGACAACATAGTCCCAGCTTTTGACGATAGACAAAGGCAGGGCATTAGTTTGGTTGTAATCTTCTATCTGGCGACTCCATTGGTACATTGTGGCTCCTAAGAAGGCACATACTTGAGAAAATCCTCAACAACCACTAATTGATCCAGTCTCTGATCCTGAAAGGATCGGCAAAGAAGGAAAGGCATTACAAAAGGGATCTTCAAGTTCAGATATATCTAGAAATCCTTCTATGTCTTTTCCAGAAAATCCATTAATAAAACCAACACTTGTTGAAACTATAAACTTAAAGAATGATAGTGAAAAATTAGTTTCAAAAGTTCAAGGATCTTCTGATCTTACTCAAGAAGATAGTTCACCATTTGTTGAAGAAGAAATTTTCTCATCATCTATAGAATCTTCTCAATCTGAAACTGAAAAAAAATCATCTTACATTCATACAAATCTTCCTACATTTGAGCTTGTCTTACATGAATTATCTATAAAAGGAGAAGAAAACCTTGCCAAGTTATTTTATGAATTCTATAGAGCTTATTTTTTTCCTTCTTCCATTGCAAGTCCAGAAAGATACTTTCCTCCCATTGCCTCATCTTCATCCTCTATATCAGCCTCATCTCAATCCCTAGTTACCCAAACTTCTAGTAAATCTACATCTACCACTATCATGGCAGCAACACCTCAAAATGTTACTAAGATGGAAAGAATCATAGCTGCTAGATATGCACCATTAGTATTGCCTAATCCTTTGAATGCAATGCCTATTGGAGACTATCAAAAGTACATGCCTAAATTTTTAGGGACATAAGAGGTCACTGCTTAAAAGCATATTGAATTATTTTATAGTTATGATGATAACTTAAATATCACACAGGAAGATGTATGGATGAGAGTGTTTGTCCAAATTTTAGATGGAGAGGCCAGGAGATGGTTTAGAGAATTAAAATCATGAACCATAACATGTATTGAAGTTGTAGATGATACTTTATTAAAACAATGGGGGGAGAAGAAGGATTTTCTTTACTACATTACAGAGTTTGGGAACTTTACCAAGAAATTTATCAGGATGTATAGAAAGATCCTAGCTGAAATCAACCCTACTGCTACCTCTGCAAAAATAACATATTCTAATGCCTTTGATTCTGAATTGTGTTTTTTGTTAAGAGAAAGGATATCTGTTATATTGGTTGATATGCAGGATCCAACACTTGAAGTGGAATCTAACATCCTTACTACAGAAAAGTTGAAAGGTAGAGGAGATAGAAGGAAACAAAAGGAGAAGCCTCATCATCAAGTGTTGATCCCAATATTGAAAAGATGGCTAAGATGATTGAATCTTTGAATTCTAAGTTGTCCAAGATGAAGTATTAAAACAAGAAGCCTGGAAAGGGTAGAGATCCTAATGCTTTTAATCCTCAAAATCCAAATCCTTATAGAAGAAATAATGAGCAACATCATATTTTGCAAAGGAATAGAAATGCTAATGAGGATCAGAATATTAAAGCCCCTTTTCAGAACACGGTAATGGAGGAAGATCAACCAGAAGAAGACGATGAGATTCATTGTTTGGGAGATAAAGGTGATACATATTTCTTGACACAGACTGTTTATGAAGAAGCTTCGATTAGTCAACAGGATAATCGACACTCAAATGAGGGATATGTTTTTCAAGTTGATGATCAGAATAGGTACAATCTGAGATCTAAACAAAATAATAGTAAGCAAGATGAGAAAGCTCCTCCCAAAAATGTTGTTTCCCCTGCAAAACATCAACCAAGCAAAGATCAAGCTCAAACAAAGGGTCAAGTACTTCTTAAAGCTCCTATGCATGAGGTAAAAAACCTTGACAAAGTTCCTTTCTCATTTAGCTTTGAATCATAAATTTAGAAGGTTAAAATTCCCATACTACTCATGGAATTAATGAAGAATGATACCTTCAAACAAACCATCCTCAAATCCCTTAAGCCTAAATCCATGCAAGCTGTTGCTGATGTTGTAAACCTACAAGATGATAAGCCTACTATTGTCCTTCGTCCAATGGTTGAAGACCATGAGGAAACCTCTCCACCTTTTTATGTCTCCTTGAACATCCATGATAAAATTCTATATAATTTCCTTTTAGACACAGGAGCTTCTCATAACCTCATGCCAAAAGCAATCATGGATGAGTTGGGCTTAGAAATTACCAAATCTTATCATGATTTATTCTCATCCGACTCTAGGAAGGTTAAGTACTTTGGCTTGATTAAAGATCTATCAATTTCCTTATCTTAGTTACCTATGAGGATCATGGTAATGGACATTGTGGTAGCTGATGTGCCACCTAAATTTGGTATGCTCTTATCTAGAGCATGGATAAAAAGGCTAGGAGGCACCTTGCAAAATGACCTTTCTTATGCAATTGTCCCAGTCTTTGGAGGGGAACAAAGGAGATTGTATAGGGAAGCACAATTAGCCTATATTATAAGTGATGAGAAGGAGCCTACAAATCATCCCATCTACTCAGTTGATACAGGTTTGGGATCTTGTATACTTCAGATTGATGATTCTCACTCATCATCTTTGCAACTCAGAAAACCTATTTTCCAATCTTCAGAAGTGGAAAGCACTCCTAAATGGAGTATGTTCTTTGATGGTGCTTGTTCAAGAGAATATGCAGGAGAAAGTGTTGTTTTTGTTTCACCTTCCAAAGAAACAATTCATTTATCTTTCAAGTTGGATTTTAAGGTGACAAATAACATAGCAGAATATGAAGCCTTGGTCTTGGGCTTAAATGTTGTTAAGGACAAGAATATTCAAGGGGTTGAAGGTATATGGAGATGTTGATATGATAATTCAACAAATTAAGAACACTTTTCAAGCCAAACATGTCAGGCTTAAGGCATATAGAGATGAGGTATGGAATCTCATTGATTCTTTTCTAGCATTCAATATTTCAAATATTCCTAGAGCAATGAATCAACTTGTTGATTCATTAGTTGTTTCACCTAATACCTTTAATCCACCATTGCCAACAAAACTTAACTATGAAATTCAAGGGAAATATAGACCTTCCTTGCCAGGCAAGTAAATTTTTGGAAAGTGTTTGAATATGATGAGGAATTGGTTAGATTTCTGGAAGTTATAGATGAGTTTTATGCCCTCCATATAGATCATGAAAATGAAAATGTTGAAAAGGTAAAAAATCCTAAATTGAAAAACAAAATTGGATGCCATGTTATTATTCAACTTCCTAATAATCAAATCCCAAGAGGATTAGTACCACTTGAGAAGATTTTTGACCAAAATGATGTGCCTTTGAAGCCTGATAAAAAAGAAGAAGACCTTGTTGTATTTAAGTACAATTTAGGAGATGAACAGTGCCCAAAAACCATAAATCTGTCCATACAATTCACTGCAAAACAAAGAGTTGATTATGGCAGCATGATGAAAGAGTTTTCAGACATTTTTGCATGGGAGTACAGTGACTTAAAAACTTATGACACTCAAGTGATTGAGCATAGAATTCCTTTGAAGAAATAATCCACTCCATTCAAGCAAAAACTAAGATCCATTAGCCCTCTTCTTCTACCCATAATGGAAAAATAAATTAAAAAGTTATTGAATGCCCAAACTATCGTTCCACTGAGATATTCTGAGTGGGTTGCTAATTTAGTCCCTGTTAGGAAGAATAATGGGGAAATTAGGTTGTGTGTTGACTTCAGGAACTTGAACAAGTTTTCCAAGAAAGATAACTACCCTTTGTCGAAGATAGAGCATATCTTGCAAAGAGTGTCTGGAGCTAGTGACATGTCTTTTATTGATGGTTTTTCAGGCTATAACCAAATCTCAGTACATCGAGATGACATAGAAAAGACAACCTTCACAACTCGAGGTACTTTTATGTATGCCAATATTCCCTTTGGGCTTATGAATGTTGGGGCCACCTTTCAGAGGGCCATGGACATTGCCTTTGTAGCTGAGAAAGCTAAGTTTGTTTTGATATATTTGGATGATCTAACAATGTTCTCTCACAACCATAAAGAGCATTTGCAGCATTTGAGGAAGACATTCTTGAATTTGAGAAGGTATGGGCTTTCACTCAATCCAAAGAAGTCTCAATTTGCATTGAGAGAAGGTAATCTTTTGGGGCACATAGTGACTATTGAAGGAGTAAAAATTGACCCTACAAGAGTAGAATCTATTCAAAAGATATCTATTCCTAGATATAAGAAAGACATTCAATCATTTCTTGGAAAGATTAACTTCATTAGGAGATTTATTCCTAATTCTGCAGAGTTGATTAAACACATCATTGGTATGCTAAGGAAAGATTCAAAAGTTAAATGGAATGATGCAACAAGGAATTCTTTCGAAGCTATTAAGAAAGCTCTTATGTCAGCTCCTACTTTGATCAACCCAAACTATTGTAAAGATTTCTACATCTTTTCATGTGCATCTAATGACAAAATTGCAACAGTGTTACTTCAGAGAAATGATCAAGGGCAGGAACAACCAATTGCATTC
This sequence comes from Picea engelmannii, assembly GCA_009831015.1. Lineage (NCBI taxonomy): Eukaryota > Viridiplantae > Streptophyta > Pinopsida > Pinales > Pinaceae > Picea > Picea engelmannii. Next base: position 112,354 of record ML785881.1, read on the forward strand.
TTTAGCAAGAGATTAAGAGATGCTGAGGTAAAATATGATCCCATTGAAAAACAAGCTTATGCTTTAATCAAATCACTTAAGGCTTTTAGGATCCATATTTTGCATGCAAAAGTTATAGCTTATGTACCATCTAGTTTAGTCAGAGATGTACTTATACAACCAGATATAGATGGAAAAAGAGCCAAGTGGATTGCCAAACTCATTGAGTTTGACATTGATATCAAGCCAACCAAGTTGATAAAGGGTCAAGGTTTGGAAAAACTTATTGTTGAAGAGAATTGTGAACTGTTGAGTATTAATTTCATTAGCGTAAATGCAGAGGATGCACAATCTGAAATCTCAGTTGAAAGGTACAATCATGATCAACTAGTTTCAACCAATTTATCTTCTTGTGAATGGTATAACAGTATAGTATATTTTCTGCAGAACCTTCCAGCCCCTCCAGAGATGAATCAAACACAGGTAAGACATTAAAACTCAAGAAAATCAAGTTTTGTATCAATGAAAATATGCTTTATTGGAAAGACCCCTCTGAGATGTTGTTGAGGTGCCTTGATAAAGAGGAATCAGTTCAGGTTATGCATCAATTTTACAGCATCAATTATGGTGGCCATGACTACTGGAAAACAACAACCCACGAGATTTTGAGGGATGGTTTTTATTGGCCATATTTATTTACTTATGTTTTCTCTTATGTAAATACATGTGACAAGTGCCAAAGGTTCACTAGAAAACAACAACTAAAATCTCTCCCATTGAATCCTATTGTAGTCACTGGACCCTTCCAACAATGGGGGTTGGACTTCATTGGAGAGATACATCCATCTTCAAGTGGGAAACATAGGTGGATTCTTGTAGCAATTGATTACTTTACAAAATGGATTGAGGATATTCCTACCAGGAATGCCACTCATTCTGTGATCATAAACTTTTTGAATGATCATATTTTTGCTAGATTTGGATGCCCTAAGAGACTTGTTACTGATAATGCAACTTCTTTTAAAGCTGGTGTTTTGGTGAAGTTATGTGAAGACATGGGTATTCAGCTTGTTCACTCAACTTCCTATTATCCTCAAGGCAATGGCCTTGCTGAATCATCAAACAAAATCCTAGTGAGGATTATTAGAAAGCTACTTGAAGAAAACCAAAGGAGTTGGGATAATAAGTTAAAATTTTCACTCTAGGCTGATAGAGTGACAAATAAGGAGTCCATTGGCACTTTTCCATTCAATTTAGTGTATGGAACTGAAGCCATTTTACCTATCCAACTTGCACTACCTGTTGCAAAATTTTTCCAAGAAGAAGAAGGGGAACCAAATGATTTGGCTAGAAGGATTCTTCATCTTGTTGAACTTCAGCAGGTAAGGGAGCAGTTACTTGAGAAGACAGAGTTACATCAGAAGAAGATGAAAGAGAGATTTGATAAGAAGGCTAAAGAAGATATTTTCCAAACATGGGATCTTCTTTTGAAGTGGGATGCTTACAGACAGGATTAGGGGAAGCATGGGAAATTTGACACTTTGTGGACTGGTCCTTTCATCATCTCTCAAGTGTTACAGAACAATACTTTCCTCTTACAGAAATTGGAAGGTAATGAAGTATTTGGTGGCCCAATCAATGGGCGTTTTCTCAAAACCTATTTCTATTAAGGATTTTCAAGCCTTCTCCATTGTAAATATCATTTTATTTTTCAGTTTAGTTTCATAAATAACTCCATGCCCAATGGAACAACAAGTTCATTTATTTTTATAAGTTTTGCAGGTGATAGGAAAGGCAACTGGTCTTACGAGTTCTTGGAACCTCATAGAGAGGTTTCCATTCCCAATTAGAGCCAGATGTTATCTCCCAATAAAATTTCATTTTATTTAAGCCTTAGGTGGTTTTTGAGTATTTGTTTTCCTTAGTCATTCAACATGGTATGTCCTTCATTGAGTCTAGTCATCTAGTCTTGGTCATGTCAAACGATGTTGATAGATGACTAAGTGGTCATCAAGGTCATTGTCCTAAATTTTATGTCTAAAAGTCAAGTCATTTATATCCTAAAAGCGAGTCAGGGATTATAAAGAGTCGATTTTGGTCCTTAATGATCCATCATTTGCTGTCAAGTCATGATTTTACCTTTGTTCTATCATTACTCTCCATTATGACAAGTTCGTAGTGCACATGATCACTTTTGTACGTAAAGTGATACCAACTTAGCAATCGTTGTCAGTACAACTCATCATTTTTATACATGGTGCACTACCAACTCGGGGGGAAAAGCTCTGTTTTGAAATTTGAAAACTTTTGAAGTGAAAACATATATCAAGAAGGTTTTAAGGTTCTTATATCATCATCAAAGTCTTGAGATCCTCTTCTAAAGGTGCAGCTCTCCATCAAAGGAAAATTACTAAGGTTTGCAAGAAACAAAGGAAGTTGTTTGTCCTTAGAGTTTTCTTCTAATTTTCTATGTTCATAAGTGTTTACAACAGGTATTCATACATCCTATGGATCCAAGGAAACACCCCATCCCCGGGAAGAGGTTTGGCTCTGTGGTTAGATTCGATCCCACTGATACCACTCTGATCGAACAAAACCCTAACCATGTGGACTTCTTCAAGCACATGGGATGCTGGAGGTTTTGTCATAAGCTCAAAGGATATCATATGGAGGTTTCAAGAGTCTCTGTGCATAATTACAGGGATGGTAAGACACAGGATGGACCCTTGGAAATCCATTTGACAGTGGATTTGATTGCAAAAGTGACTAAGATTCCTAGGACAGCGGAAATATGGTTCAAGAAAAGAAGATTAGAAAATGAGGACTGATGTCAAGACATGCTCAAGCCTGGGCATAGGGGAGTTGATTTGGTGAAGGGTGTGCCAAGGAAGTGGTGGCTAGAGGAGTATGATAACTTTTTTTTCATCATTCAAAGATTTTTTACTTGTGAAGGGAGATACAACTCGATTTTGCAATACCATTTCAAACTACTTCTCCATTTCACTGGAAAGAAGGAAATAGACTTACCTTATTTCCTTTTCATGAGTTTGCAAAGAATGATTTCAGTTGCACAAAGAAAGTCTACTAAAATCCAAAAGTCCATTTTTCACCATGCATTAATCAAACTCATAGTCATTGAACAGTTGAAGAGGAAAGGGAAGGATTGGCCCACTTTCCTGTTTGTATATAATTACCAATTGACCTGCCTATTTCTCCTTCAAAACTAAAAACTCCTAGGAAGAAGACTGTAATACCACAGTCCTCTACTCCCTTTGCTAAAATACCACAGCCCTCTCAAGACCCCATTCCTCAAGAACCTCCACCTTTCCAAGTGTATAAAAGAGATAAGAGAAAAGGAAAGGCTAAATAGATAGTCAATAAAGAACAATTAGAGCCTCATGTGGAGCTTCATCCAATGGAGATTGAAGATAATCCTCAGACCATCCAAGCTAAAATTGGTACACCAGCCCTCAGAAGGTCATCCAGGATAAAACTTGTATTAGCAGGGGAACCTCATCAAAGCACTGAGGTTATCAAGCCTAGAACTAGATTGTCAAATTTTAGAGTTTCTCCTCTTGAAAAAGAAGCACTTGAAGCCATAGTCCAATTGAGTGAATCTCCACCAGAGTCATCTCCAGAGACAGATCAAGGACATAAAACAAATTGGGCTCAATTACTCAAGGATGCAGACAAAGAAATCAAAGAAGTTCAGGAAAAGAACCGGAAACTACATCAAGAGAATGTTACACTCAGCAGACAACTTTCAAGTCAAATAGAAGAACTAGCAGGGGAGTGTAACTAACTCAAGAGGAACATCAGAAAAAAAGATGATTCATATGAAACAATTGGTTAATATGTACAAATAGAACCTCAGTTTGAGAGCAAACAATAGAAAGTTGGCTGAAGACTTATATTTGTCCAAGAACATGCTTAGTAAGAAGAATTTGACAATCTTCTTAAAAGAGACCACTTCTCCTAGTTCTTCCAAGCAAGGTGATTTATATGCAAAGGTTGTTTCAAGGTTTTGTGATCAATGGTTGCTGACCTATGATGAAAATATTATATCTAAGATGTTTTGAATTCCTATGAAGGTGTATGGAAATTACTTTAAGGAAGAAGGTATGAATACATTATTATTGAGATGAATCCTGAGTAATCTCGATAAGGTCAATAAATTAAAGTTGTATGTGTTCTGATGAGACAGACTCTCAACCTTCAAAACCATTTTTCAAGCAATTTTGTAGTTTTTTGGAAAGACAAGCACCTACATGAGTTTCTAGTGCAGACTGTGTTTTTTCTATGTAGCGCGCTACCAACTTGGAAATTCTCAATGAAGAAGCAAGCAAAGTCAAAATTGAATTCTTTCTTTTTTCAGTTTCATAAAGGATGATTCATAGCTATGACATTAATGATGGATCAAAGAATATTCCTCAATCCTCGAGGAGGTCTATGTGGCATTCGAAGGCTCAGTTTTAGATAGGGATTCCTATCCCTTAAAAATAGGATCACATCCTACCTTTTTGTAATTAGTTTAGATTTGATCTAATAAGCGGCATTCAGATCCATCTTTTGAGGATCCTAGTTGGAGTTTGTAAAGTCTATTTAAGCCCATTGAGGCATCATTGTATGGGTTCAAACTTGGAGACTTTGAGATACTCTTTTTGTACAAGATTATATATATATATATATATATATATATATATATATATATATATATATATATATATATATATGTATATATGTATATACTGGAATCATAAGTTTATTTCATTGTTATTGCTCAGACCTTTGTTCATTTGTCTTTTCTTGTACTTATATTGAATGTCATATTCATTTGTTTTTGTTTACACAGTGTTTGATTAATGTCTCTTAATCATTGCATTGGTAGGAAAAAATATAAGTATTCCTCTTTATTATAGTCAACCTTTCATCTATATTTTCAATATACATGATCTTGCTGGTATACTATATGTTCCCCATCCATCTGAGTTTAAAAACCTATGATCAATACCTTTTGAGAGCCTTATCTTGTCTGGATATGTTTAAGTGTCTTGAGTGAGGGAGTTATTGAATGAGTTATTCATTTTCTGATCCATTTTTATACATTTTATTGAACATTTGATTAAGTTACCAAGCTTACTCAACTTACAACCTTGAGTGAAACTTGGAGTGATAACAAGACATATCAAGAGGAATAATTTCAAGGAAGGAGACCTAGTCTTGCTTTATGACAGTAGATTTTTCCAGCATATGGGTAAATTCAGAATGCATTGGTTAGGGCCATATGAAGTGAATATTGTCACAGATGAGGGATCTATACAGTTAAAAGACTTGGGAGGCACAGAACTGAAAGGACTGATCAACGAGAGTCGACTAAATCTGTACAAGGATAGTCGACCTCCTAACAATTAAAAGTTACAACGCAGTAAGAAATCATGTAAATAGTGTAAAATAGTAGATAGTAGAAGAAAAAGACAAAAATCCATAAAAAGAACAAAGGTAACAAAAAGACAAAAAGATAGGGGAACATTAGAGGTTCTGATGTAATAGAGTTGTTAGTATTAACACATGCACTGCAGAAAAACTAGTGTTGAAGACATTGCACACAAGAAAATAATTGACAGACACAAAAAGTGAAGCATGTAGGAAAAAAATGAGAAAGTGAAAATTGTCAGTGTGAAACATCTGTCATTTCATCATCCCTCTATAAAATTTGGAAAAGGGGGGAAATGTGGTCATTTGTGTTTTTTCGCTAAGGAGAAGAATGAAGAGTGAGAGTTGAGCGTGAGAGAGTGAGAAGTTATATAGCAAGTGGAGATTTGTGGTCAACAATTTGAATTTGAGCAAGATGTTGCTACCAAGAGTTGGAGCATCAAGCAGGTCCAGGAGAAACGTGAGAAGTGGTGCTTAGGTGACACAAACAGGGATGCAAGAGATGCCCATAGTCATATATGTGGATGATATCCACACGCCATATTATGAGCCTACTACCAAACATGTGGAGGAGGAATAAAACCCAGCACACGAGGTCGGGCAGTTGGAGGACACAGAGAGAACAAAATCCAATGTGTCCAGGGGAAAAAATCCACAACATGGAGAACATGCCACGAAGTTAGTGCAACAAGTCCTAGATCCAGAATAATAACATGAAATAGAGTGCCATGGCATACCAGAGGTCAAGGTGTCATCCCCGCAAGGGAAGAAGAAGGTGTGAGCTGAGAGAAGTGTGCAAGGAATATCACGCACACAAACAGAAGTGGAAATCGTGATGCCAAAGATCCCTGAGGGATTCAAGGCTGATGATGAAATAGTGGGAGGAGTAGATACCATCAGATACTCTGATCATGATGTGGCAGACACAGTTAAATTCCCAGAGTTGGTGCCACAAAATTATTTGGAGAGTAGGGGAGAAGGCCCATTAGGCGTGCCACTTTTGGAGCCTGCGTAATGGACCTTGGGGCTCTATAACACGGGAATAATGAATTTACTGGATATACCACACTTTAGGCCTGGTAAACACATCAATGTATGTGTGAAGAAACTCCTAGCAAGGGTACATGAACGGATTTTATGGATGGATAGGCCAGTGTCTATAAACGTTGATTTGATCGCAACAATCTCGCAACAATCACAGGGCTACCCACGGATAGGGAGAAGCCAAAGAAGTACCTAGAAGATAAAATGAAAGAAAAATCCATCTCTAACGAAATCAAAGCAACGAATGGTGCGGAGATAGGTAACAGGGGAATCATGATCAGTGACATAAACAATCTTGCGACGCAATTTGCGACAAGGTTGTTAGGTTGCAAATTGATGTGCAAGTGAAAAAAGTAGGAAGTACTTGCAGGAGTAGTAGCAGCTGCAACATAGTGCGTGAAGGGGAGCTCGATGAGTTGGGCCCCTTATCTACTTAAATCATTCTTGGAAGACTATAAGGACATGCAGGATTGGGGTTCTAAGTTCCACTACTCGTGGTTACTCATCCTCATTGCATTGGTAGGATGGAAAGAACCAACATACAGTATGTTCCTACAAAGGAAAGGAAAGTGTGGCGTAGCTCACTACACGTCACTTCAAAGCACAATAGACCCAAAGTCCAAGAAAATAAACAACGACAAATTCACTCTGTACTTGATAGAGATGTAGAATAGGGTGGCAGACACATGGAGGATTTCTCTAGAAATTGTCCAGGATTTTGGACCAATAGAAAATTTTCAAGCATTGCACCATAACATGTGGCTACAGGAAAAGAGAGACCCAAACAAGGAGTAGTTGCAGTTGAGTTATTTCATGATGATGCAAGATATCCAGATGGAGGTCTAGGAGTGGCCTGAGGAGTGGAAAGTGATAGTGATTCAAAGAACAGATCCAATAGTACAAACTCAGACGCAGAGAAGAATAGTCCATGTGTAGAAGACAAGTACAAATGACACGAGCAAAAAGAATAATGTCACATAGGTCCAAGAGGAATCAGTCCCATACAAAATAAAAGTAGGACAAAGAAGAAATCACAATGTGGTTCTACATAAGGATCGTCGCGCACAAAGCACACACCAAAAAGAGTGATAGAATAGGTGTTCTTCGAAGAAGTCCAAACGAAGACACGGGAGATATCCATGGAAGAAGAATTTGGGCGGGATACAAGCATGGATACACATATTCCAGAGGCATATAAGCCATCATATGTCCGAAGAAAGAGAACATGGGAGCAAGCAAGTGACTCTAGGAAGAAGTCAAAGGCCCACAGAAAACCAATGGAAACATCACTGATAGTAGATGATGTGGAGATGATAGTAACAACAGTCGAAGATCAACTGTCAGAGGTATGGGATAATGTTGAAAATCATAGGGATTCAATTTTGGAGCAGATACAAGAAGTGAAAATTGCATTGGAGTAGTTGAATATCATGGTAGAACAACAACAAAAAGAAAAACTAGTGCAAGTTGAAGAAGAAGTGCATGTTGGAGAAACAATGAACATTACAACGTAGGGTAGTACCAATTTCATCATAATGCCTGAGATGTTATTTTTTGAAGAGGAGACAACGCATAAGCCCTTAAAATACATGAAGACATTGGACTTGCCTTTGCCCAAGATTCCAACTAAGGCGCTATATAAATTACAGGTTAGCGTCGCACAGGATATTTAGTGCAGAGAAAGGTATGACGCAACAAATTTACAGATAGCGTAGGAGGAGAATATCATACTGAAGGAAGTCATAAACTAAGAAGGGTAGGAGAAAAATATGGCACAACAAAAAGTGGATGAGATGGAGAAACAAATACATGTAGTATTTCAAGCCATCTCAGACATCGCAGAATCAGAGGGAGCGCCTTCGGTAGAGAAGATGAGAAAGATATCACGGACTTTGCGACAATATAAATACCATATCATGGAACTGGAGGATCACCCAGTACCTACTACTCCTCCAGAATTCAAAGCGCAAAGAGAGCATGACGCAACAACATCTGTAGAGAGAATCACGCAAAACATAAAAGGAATGACAGACCTTTGGGAAAAGAGTGCCTAGCTGTGGACACAACTATTAGAGGATGGGAGCCTACATGAGCTACAAGGGAAGGAAGACACATTGCATGTAGCAGTGGAAGATGTAAAGAAGCGATAGAAGAAAATGTCACTGCTAGAGAAGATCAAGACTGTCGTAGAAAAGAAGAGCCTATACTTAGAGGAAAAAATGGTGCAAGCGCAGAAAATGACAAGACAAGCTCAGTTGGAGCCCCTTCAGGATAAGGCAGAGAAACTGGTCGTGGAGATTGATGCAACGAAGTTGATCATAGAGTAGATAGGCTTATATGGGGGATAAATATTAAGACCTCCAGTCACCGCGCAGGTGGTAAAGGCCATGACAGAGAAGAACAACCAAGCCCAGGAGAAATTACGGCGGATAACTGAGATGTATGAAGCATTGGAACAGGTAGTGAAATATGTTGGAGCCCATGAGTGACTCGAGATGATTCACAATGTTAGTGTTGGGGGCCTGATGGGCGCAGACCGATTTTGAGGAAAAATCCAATTTTGGAAAGCAAAGCTTAAATTAGAAAAGTACAGCTGGAAGGAAAAGAAACATGTGCAAGGGAAATTCGCATGCAAAGGAGGAAAGCATGCAAGGTGCGCATGCAGGAAAACCTAACCACATTAGGGATAGGGTTTTTGTAAGAGATTGTAATGGATGATAAGCCAAAAATAAGTATAAGTACCTAGGAGGTCTAGGTTGGGGTTCTAGAATGTGAGAGAATAATGTTTTGATTAGCTGAGAGAACGATTGTAAGATCGGATACCAATTTTGTAAGTTGTTGAGTTGTAGGGAAGGAAGGTAGCTAAACCTTGAGGGTTAGATCGCAGGTTGAGGATCACCTGGTGTGATCTAGTCAGCCTCACAAGGGTTGTGAAACTTATTTTGTGATTGTATGATAAAAAATTGTAGTGTGTGCGATGCCATATATTACAGAACCATAATAAAAGATCCTAAGAGCCAGATCTTTGTGCACGTAGCCCAGGGGGGATGAACCATGGTAACACATGTGTTATGTGTTGTGATTGATTGCATGTTTACCTTATGTAAGTAGTTAGACTATAATGGATGAATGGATAATTCTGTGAGATCTGTTATATGTTAGATATGTTAGAATGCATGCTTAGACTTAACAGGTAAATGTTAAGAAGAATAGGAAGAAGAACTAGATCAAGGCCTAAGAGGATGAAATGAAATCCCATATCCCCACTCTTTCCTAGACTGCAAGCATCTGAGCATTGCAGTCACCCATAGAACTATCTCGGGTGAGACTACATAATACACTCTGTGTGTTGTGTTTACTTCTCGTTTACGAGGAGGGTCGATAGTTTTAGAGGGATTTGTTGGAAGCTTGTTCAGATATGAACATGGGTCAGCCCAAGAAGTTGTTAGAGAAGGATATCCAACCAACAATTGGGTAACGTGATTTTATGATATTTTCAAATTCTTTGAAGTGCAGTAAATTATATATGCTATTAGCTTCCTGGAGCCTCTAGGGTGTCCTATTTTGGCCAAGGATTTTGTCTTTGTCATAAATCTAATGCTACAGACATTAGGGCTACAAAAAACATATTTCTTTCACTCATTACTCACTCACCAACCGCCAAAATTGCTTGTAAACTTGTACTTTTGTTCAGTTGTTCATTGTCTATCATCTTGATGGTTTACTTGTGGATTTTTTGGGTTGGAAATTTCTGTTGTATAAAACCTTTCATTAACAACCATGTAAAATGGGTAGAAAAATGTGATTTATACTACAATTTATTCTTTCTCTTCCTACAATTGTCTCTTCTTGTGTTCTTATCTACACTACAACCCAATCTTAACCACGTGATGATGGTTTTTTGGTGTCAAGATTTCTCTAACACCAAATTGGAAGCCACATAACTGTTCTACCAAATTGTGGAAGCTAATTGTTTACAAGAAATTTATTGTTAAATAGTGGTCATTAACTTCAAATATAAAAGAGCCAAAAAATTAGTTACATCCTATCTACTATTATTACAAATTGGCTAATGAGTTCCACTACACAACCATTATGAAATATATTAAAGTTGTTGCAATGCTAATCCAGAGTTTGGACATTGTGTCGCATCATTTGTCCATAGCACATGGATCTCCATTTAGTAGTTGACAATTAAAAGTGTCTCTAACACCACTTGATGCAAATGTAGATATCAAGAATCAATTATTTGAGATCATCACATGCCATACCAGTGTTTTTCAAGAAACTTCCAAGCTACATTGATTGATACACCAAAAAGTAGTCACTACTCTATAAAGAGAATTTCCTTTCCCAACTTTTCCCTACACTAATCGTAACATACCCTATTTATTCTTGAGGTTGTTTGTTGTAGCTGAATCCATAGATGATTTTAGGGGAAAAATTTCTCCAATGGGATAATTTTGCATGGTTTTTCCCAAAAACATATTCGACAATTTCCATTTTTTCTAAAAATGATTCGCCCAAATTCCATAGAAGAAAATTATTTTACCTTAAAAATCGCCAAAAGTTTATAGAAACTATATAAAATCCTTAGAAATTTGAATATTTTTACAAAACTATCGCCAAACATTTTACATTTTTCATATTAAGGACTAGTAAGATTAGCCCAGGTTTCTACATTTTAATTTAAATTTCCATCCTTAAAATTATCATCCCTCATTGAATCCCAATGCAAAATTTCTTGTGTAGGTTCTAGTTTCCATTTTTATGGATACTCGCCTCTTTTTTTTATTTACTCTTATATTTGTTGGTCATGATGTTACCTTTTCTATGTAGGCCTATATTCTTGGTGTATTTGTATCCTATGAAAAGTTCAATACATAACCAATCTACAAGGCACAAAATTTTGGCCAACACTATTTTCAATGGGACAAAAATTGTGTTTAGAGTACTTCTTGATAATATTTTTACATGACGTCTTGAGATGGAAATCCAAGATATATTGCAGGTCAAGATTATTCAACTCCATGTATTTGAAAAAATATTTTCAGAGTCAATTATCAAATAATTTTGCATCCTTGTGCATTTGAAACATGAGCATGTAAGAAGTTGTGGTATTTCAGTCACTAATCTGATAAAAAAGGAATTGTTGAAGTTAAGAGAATATATATGTTTTATTTGGTGTATTTTTTAACTCCAATTTTGTAAATCCCGGATTATGAAGGTTAGAATACATATGCTTCCAAAAATAACAATTCCAAAAAACAAAGAGAATCTGTAATTTGACGCAACCACAATGAAGAGACATTTGAAACACATGACTCTATTGGAAACTAGAGATATGTACATCTCCAATGATGTATGATTCGTTAGATTTGTTTGAATTATAACAAAATTATGGCTAGGTGAATTCAGGGTACTAGATCAGTCACAAAACTATAACTAAAGAAACACAATCATACTTCAGTGGATGTTGCCTGAATTATTGAGAATAAAGAAAGTACAGATTATGCCAATAAATTTCATATATTGGACAACCCATTTTTTCCAAGGGGTGATGGTAAGATAAGATAAGATAATTTTATTAATGTCCAACACATGACAACAAAAGTATAAAATGTCTACACAGAAAGAAGCAGGAATACAAAATGAGATCAAAATAAGTATTTATAAGATATAAAATGAGGCTTGATAAATCCTAGAGTAAGGATGGGAAACAATCCATGGGGTGCCAATGTAGAATCCCTAAACCAGAAAAGTTGTTACCAGAAAACTCTCTTAGCATCCAAAGTGAAAGAGAAAGAAAATTTTGTGATGACATTCATATTGGAAAGTGATTGGGCACTATGGAGTCTATGTTCTCTAAGTTCTAACCAACCATGTATTGGATACTTGTAGAGAAATTCAAGTTTCCTGAAGAATAGGATACAAATAATTTATAGAATTGGTTGATAGTCCACACAAGGGGCCAATACTGATCAGTGGATGAGTAGCAAGAAGAAATTGTGGTGACCAGGGAAATAAGAACTCAAAGACATAACCCAACCATGGAAGACAATTTAATGGTAGATAAGGAATATTAATGTTACTGAAGCAAATATTAAACTACCTAGAAGTTGGGGTTTAGGAGATCCAAAGCATGATGATAAACCAAGCAAATACCTAAATTTTACCTGCATTTCTATGTGACAAATATGATATTTTGTAAATAATACAAGTTATAATAATACAACTATTGATACCCTAGTTCCTCTTGTTCCAACTAAAAGTTCTGATGCTTTTATTACAACGCCACTACTTCAAGATCCCATTATAACCAAATACAATTTATTTGAAGTGGACACCAAGTAGGAAATCAAACTCAATGAGAGGAATATGGATGTTGAAAATATCAACATTGGATTTGGAAACTATAGGTGTTCTTTCCATTCCATGGATTCACCAATGATTAGTAGTTTTCATTGGCCTATTTAAAGATGGCATTCCATGCATTGTAATAGTGGGTAAATTTTTTCTAAATAAAAAGAAAACAAGGGATACCTCCCATCATCAATCAGGAAGTAAACTAGTAGATTATGGGAAAGCAATTTTATCTGGAAGGATATAAGGATGAACTAATGATCCAATGGTAATCTACAACAAAATAAACAGAGAAAGGTGAACAACTTTGCCACTGAGGTCCAAAAGTATAAGATTATGTTGCAAATTTTTGAACAAAAAAATATGGTGTTGGAAGTACAATGGAGAATGAATAGTTATATATAGAACTCTCGACTAACTATAGCTAACCTTATTTGGCATTACAACTCTTTAAAAGATGAAATATTTTTGAAAATAATTGTTTAAGTTCAGAGAATATACATTTTTTTAAAATTCGATGAAATATAGTGAAGGCTAAAGGACCTGAAGGAAAATCTATTTTCACTCGGGAAAATCCACCCACTAGTCCAAGTCACTCTTATAGGGAACTTGTGGTATTTTTTTTAGAAAATAACATGCATTCTAAGGGATTCCTACTTGATGTTTTTCGAGAAATGGAGATCCTCATCAACTTGCTCCATTTCTATCTCTCTTTGAATTTGTTGCACATTTTCTTCATCCCTAGCTTTGATTGGGACTGACCTTATTCAAATTTTTGGATGAGATCTCAAAGACGCTAAACACTTAGGGCCCAATACCAATTGAAAGAGCACATTATTTTCAACAACAAGCTTCTTTATTTGTTTGCCCTGGAAAATCATTCTCTTAGGGCTTCATGGCTAGACAAATGAAGCAACAGGAAGCACAAAGTGAAAAGTAAAACTCTACAAAATGAGAGTTGGACCACACATCAATTCTAAATTTCCAAATATTTAGAGTTCAAAATCAATGCTCGAATGATATAGAATTCAAAATCAGTTCTCAATTTGGGGTTTTAAAGGGTTATGTCAAAAATTATCGATTTTGGCGACATTGTTGGTCTGTAGGTGGGGTCTCCTTTATCGCTCGATCTAGGGCCTCCTCTGTCACTCCTTTGTCGCACTGTGGAATAGGGTTGTCACTCCTCTGTTGTCTCTTGTTGTTGGGGGCGTGGTCACAATTTGTTGTCTATTATTGTCGGGAGGAACTCGAATATCTCCACAATGAGGCAAGGGTTTTTTTTGGCTTACGTTTTTTTTATTTGGTAATTTAAATATTAAATATTATATAAATTATATATAACACATATTTCATAAACTATTATATATTATATAATTAATATATATAATGTAATAT